>RPOG01000428.1:0-182500 GCA_008086565.1 Thalassoma bifasciatum
TGCTTGTTTTTCCCACTTTGACATTTTCTATTCATGATTTAAGGCCAAATAGGAAATGGAGTTTGATTTTTCACTGCTTGCCAGCAGCTCTGCTTAATGCCCCCCTGCATCAATTGAACTACACAGAAGTCCTCAGGAGCTACTCAGATATGAGAGCTGACACACATACGAGAGTGTCTCTCTCTGGGCTGCAGTGACCCGGGGGACGAGCTCAGCAGAAGCTTTGTTCTCTACTTTATCACATCACCCACAGGAAAAGCAATGTCACATGCACAAGACTTCAGAAATGGATTTCTGCAGAAGGCACAGAGCAAAGAGAGTGCATGGGTGTGCGGGTGTTTGCGAGAAAATGAGATGACATTTTCTATTTCAGACTGAGTTTAAACTTTAAATCAATTCAGTTCATAACACATAATTTATAGACCAGGGTACTTATAAAACATTTCCACTCAAGAATGTATGAAAATAAGGGGTACTGTATAATATGTAAGTATTATGGTTAGCATGAGGTTATGCCAAACAGAATCATGATAGGGTGAGACAAGATCTTGGCATGAAGCAAGAGGAACCTATGTCATATCAGGACGAAGGCAAGGTGACATTTTTTCTCAAAGAGTGGGTACTGCACTTTGTTTTCAGGCTCTAAACTGTTCCTCTGGCACCCATGTAGTAGCTTCACATACCTTATGACTTAAAGAAATCCTTATTCATCTCACACTCACAAAACCCTCATTTCATCCTGTCTGACAAACTTTGTTTTAGCTGCTGTCTCTGAGGGTGTGGTTTGGAAGGGTTGAAGTGTGCTTGGGATGCAGAGTCCATTTTGTTTGTTTGGCCAGTTTGATTGAAAGTGTGCCCTGCTCAGGCATGATATAGTTCCTTCGCTTTGGCACACTTAAGGGGGTTTGCTTTGGCACGGTATCCTTATTGCGTGAGCACAAGTACATGAAAATGCTAAGATTGCTCCTCTTGTTTCGTTTTAACAATAATGGGCATGTTAGAGGGCTGTGTCAAACCGAAACAACTGAACATGATCCAAAAATTAATTAAGGTTGCAGCCATGTTCTCTGTGGCCACAGACACTTCACAATGACGTAGGTGGGCCTTGCACGTCTGGTTCATATTGGAGTAGTGTGATCCTGTGCCATACTGGCCAGCAGGGGGGCAGCACTATGGAGTAGGCACCCACCTGAAGGTTTGAGATCTTATGCACACAGCCACATAAGGCTTGTTGAACTTTCTGATGCAATATTAAGGTTAAAGGCTATGAGATATCAGGACATAGGGACCAAACATCCGGTCTTCTTACCATGCATCAAGCAGCAAGTGGTCTTGGAGCTTGGGAATGTATGGCTGCTGATTATTGGTAAATAACCAGAGAGCTGCATAAACTCTAACCAAGAGTGAAGTTCTCTTCCCTGTTTGTACCATGCAGACCAAAATCATTCATCTTTAGGGTCATGTTTTGAATTGAGCCTTAAATCTTTATTAACAGGCAACACCGATTAACGGTGATCACCTGGGGAGAGACTGAATACTGAAATAATAATAAGATGAGAACATATGACAATGTGAGAAGATTAATGCAATAAAAGTTTAGCTACTGTCATGTTGCTACTGATGAAGTCTAAAATGAATTAAGTTTTTTTTCTTTTTTCCCCACTCTTCAGCATTTAAGTTATTAAGTGACAAATTTGAACTTTAAAATCTCCTTGTTGTGGGACAGTGTTTTCTTTTTAAGAAGGAAGAAACATCACTTTCTTTTTCAACTCTTTCTTTTTTTAGTTGCACTAAGGGACATAGTCACTGTTATCTTGTAGATAACTGACTAGGAAACCCCACTCACTGTGTATTAAAGATAATAACACAGCAAGTTGGCCTTGCCACTTTCATTTCCTTTTTAAAAACTTATCCTCATTTATCTAAGTTTGCATCTCCTTAACAAGGAACTGTAGTCTTTATTGTCAATATGAAGAAGAGATTATTACACTGTCCTAATAAAACTGGAGGACTACCTGCAGGTTGGCTCAGTCTGTTAACAAAACTAGGGCTAGCTAAGCTCACTTATCAAAACAGTGGATGTCTTTTTTTCTATAAAAAGATCAACCACTGCAATAAGAAGATTATATTAAAACAGGAGGGACTCACCAGAAGGATGACAAAAATATGTGTAATTCTTACACTAACGGGAATTTGGCTGTTACATACACACCCAAAGGTTAGTCACACCAGTCTTTCTAAGATTAGAAATTAAATATCCAGTATACTTCTTGAAAGTCCACTTGATTTCTTTCTTTCTTTCATTGTAAGCTTTAGAGTCGTGCAGTGAATTCTCTGACTGCTGGAAATAAAAAGGCTGGCCTTTATGCCAGGCTAAGCTAACTACAGCTGGCTCTAACTTCATGCTAGCCATACTGTATTAGAAGTGACTGCATTCCCCTTTGTGACTTCTACTAAGATGACTGATTCTTAAAAAAACATCACTAGATATCAATCATCTCAAAGATCTATTCAGCTGAAACATTTTATTTGTCCTCTTTGAGCTCATACAATCTATCAGCTGCATTTTCCTCTCTTTAACGAACCATCTATTTTTGTTCCCTGTTTTTCTGGTGACCTTAAACTCAAGTATCCATGGCAACCTAAAATGTTGGCTAAGATGACTGACTTTTTTTCCCCCCGCTGTGAGTCATTTTGCTTGTCTGTATTTGGAAATACTTTGAGCGAAGAGGAACTTGGAAAGTCCTCTCCACTGATATTTTAGCACTTTGACAGAACCCACTCTTTTTGTATGCTGACAGCAAAGACACGCCATGAAAGAAATATTTTACATTATGTGTAGCCCTGAAATATAACATGAGTCACGCAAAAGCAATGCTCAGATCTTGTCATTGAATGTTAAAGTAGCTTTAGTTGGTCTCATAGTGTGGAATGTGCAGTCTAAAGTTTACATGCCAATCAGTTTTTGTAATGGTTGCTCTCGAAAAAGCAAGAAACAATCCCTAATAAAGACCTTTTCTATCTTTCCCTGTCTCTCAGCACTGGGCTCAAACATTTTACGGCATTAAATCACAGCTAAGGTTTGCCTCTGGGGACTCTTGTTTTATTAGCCGTCTATTTCTGGACACTTGTCAGATTCCACTAGAGCAACCCTTTAGTCACTTTTCATTAGCGCTCACATTCAAGAGCTCACAGAGTGCACAGTGTTGAGTTCACGCTCCCTCATACATCAGTGTGTGTTGGCAGAACCAGCAAGTTGCAGTGAATTGTAATGCCCTTTAGCACAGACCAGTAATTCCACAAGGCTTTTGGTAATGTTACTGGTAATGTCACCGTCTCCCCCTTTTTGCTATCATGATTGTTTGCTTGGTGAGCCACAGAAAGCTCAGCGCTCTTTTCTGTAATTTGTCCTGCTTTAGACCAAAGTTGGATAAAGGGATATACTGTATGAGCTTTCCCTCATAGGTAAGACCCCTGAGTACATCGTTTCTATACAGCAGATGGGAGCTATGCCCATAATAGTACAGGGTCAAAAGTGTGTAAATCGAGAGTTGGGTTTCCATGGTGGAAATGGGACTCTAACAAGGGCCATTGCAGAGTAAATTGAACATAAGGTATGCTTGAGGAAATGGGGGGCACAACTGGGTCCTTATGTATTAAAGCACAGTAAAACCACAGTAGTAAAACAAGAGCAAAAAAAAACACAAATTAACAGCGTTTGTTTCCTTTATCCAGCAATTATACAGTACTTGACCCCCTCTGTAGCTTTTAGTTTTCATAATAAGAGCTGGCTTCTTGTCTTTTAAAGCTTGATCAATTACAAGATATTTACATAAGAGTGCATTTAAGCGAGAAATGTAGACTCCAACCTGCGAAAACACCAACAGAAGCAATCAGAAGCAGCAAATGGAGCCCAGAGTGAAATCATTTTCATATAACTGCAGTAAAGAAGGACTTCCATCAGGAAAAGTGCTGCTGCACTCAGGCCATTAATCAACACTTGCTGGAGGTGACTGGACACTGTAGGGCCTCAGCAGCAGCTGGGTTATAGCTTCACTTTGGAGCAGCACTACACTTTGTGCCAGTCAATCTGCACTCTGAGTATCTGCCCAGCACGTGAGTGTGCAAGTGTGTGTGTGGGTGTGTTTGTTACTATTTGTCTGAAATATCTGACACACCTGCATGGTGAGGCTTGTCTCATCAATTTTCATGTAACCATGCCCTGAAGCAATGAAAAAACAGGGCATGTTCAGCCTGTCACATAGGTATGAAGTGTGTTCTCAAGAGGGTCAGGCATCTTTGACTTGATGAAACAACAATGCAAATCTGACAGTTTTGAATGAAATTCAGACTATCAAAGTCAGAGTCATTTTTTTTTTGATTGTTTTTGTTGTTGTTGTTGTTGTTTTGTAAGACTAAATAGCTGAATTTAATACTGTCTCTGAAAATAAACTTGTTTGAAACATGAGAGAAAAAAATCATTCCATTATTTCATGAATTGGGCCTTACAGGCTGTATGTTCACAAGCACACACTGTGCTCTTGAGACCTGGGCTTTTGTCTGATGTGCATGTTTTTTTTGGGATAAGTCAGACCTAATAGGTATAATATAGGTATACCGGTACTAATCTTTGTCTTTGTATAGTTTAGACAAGCTTGGTTAGTTGTGTTATGAGTTCACTAGTTGTTAGCTATAAGTGTTTTTGTCATTAAACGGGCTATTTTTTCCAGTAATAAATGTAATGTTGTAATATAACCAAATGATTATATTGGAGGTGTCCCTAAATGTGGCCAATTGGTCAGAGTCTTAAAAAAAATTAAGTATCATGTATTTCCACATATGTGGCGGTAGGTCTTAGGAGGCTAAACAGTGTGTGAGATCATGTACCGTGTGTTTGAGTCGGTGCACATTAACTTCCTCTTTGAGGGGCAAATAGACTGCTGACCGATGATAGTGTGGCTTTTTGTTCTCCTGTTTTCTCAAATCATCTTTTGATTGACTGGACTGAAAGGACCATGACTGTAATGCCATGGGCTCTGTAAGTCTGTGCTTGAACCTCACTCTTTCATACTACGCACTTACTACACACAGTTCTGTGCTGTGTTTCCACTTTCTTGATACTGTTTTCAAGTTCTGGGACGAGTTTAATAGTCTCTGTTTGGAATGTAATCAAGAGTTAAAAACTTAGAAAGGCATCGAAAAGCTTTTCATGGCCAAGAGATACATTAATGACAGCTTTGTATGATTTCATGTTCAGTTTACCTAACTTTCCCACCCTGTCTGACATCATTCAGCGTATGAGTGATCGCAGCAAAGAAACCACAAGAATCCACCTCCCCGCGCAGGAACAGACAGAGGGCCCATTCTTACACAAAGTGGGCAGGGAGCAGCAGTGACGTGACCAAAACACACATACACACACGTACACACACATACTTAGAGAGAGAGCGAGAGAGAGAGAGAGAGAGAGAGAGAGCGAGAGAGAGACAGACAGACAGAGAAGTACGGGAAACAAGGGCAGTGAGGGAAACAGGAACAGAAAGTGAAGACTTGTCAAGATGTCTGGGTGAGGGGCACCAGAAGAGAGCAGAAGCCAGATGACCAAACAGAAACAGTGAAGTTTGAGCAGCTGACTGGATCAGATAGGAGGGGAGAGCTGACCTGACACTTCACACGTGCCTTCGGGGTAAGGTGCTGCTTTCAAAGAGATCTTAAGAGCCAGCAACTTGCAACACTTTGTTTTAAGTGGTTTGTTTTAGCTGTTGTTGCTTTTTTTGTGCATTGATTTGGTTGTTGAAGAAAAGAGTATAAACTCTTGCAGCTTTTCAAACTCTTAGATAGAAACATTTTCTGGATGTGGTTGGATTGGACAGGATGTTTGACAAGTTACAACAAAATGCTGATAAGTTTCTTCCTGCCTTTTGAGTGCAGTGAAGCTGTACTGTAACATTCCCCTTTGAGATGTTTTGAAAAACACAACTCATCTCAAATATAAGTTTTGAAGTCTTTAATATCCTCTGCAGTTTTTGAATATATCATACAGAATACAATTTATTAAATAACCTAAAGATAATCCTTCTTCTTCCTTCACTTTAGATATGGCAGCATTCATTTTGCATAGCTCACTCCCTTGAGTTTAAGTTGACACAAGTCTCTTGGCTGGAGCTTTTGCTCTTGCTCAACGTAAAGACCTCAATTCCCCTATATCATCAGCTTGCCAATACTGGAACAGCTGCAGTTAAACTTGCACTGAAAACAAAATTAATCTTTTGCCTGACTCAAGTCAAACCGTGCTCTTATTTCTCATCGATACCAATTTATGAGGGTTCTGCTCTGACCATGTGCTCGGGGCCACTCATTAAAGATTCCTGCCTTGCCTTCTGTCACAACTTTGTCTTTTAGGTCACACATGTTCCTTAAAAAGCAGCAGGGGCTAAATGAGTGCAATCATAACATTTTTCTCAGACCCTTCCTGGCTTTGTGTGCCCCAGAAACGGCCTTTTCCTGTATATGAATGACTGCAGGAGAGCACAATGTCATGAGAAAGTGAGGGACCCAGTAAAATACCCAGAAAGGCATCTCAGTAAGATGATACAAACCAGGAAATTATTTAAATCTTTTTTTTTGTTTTGCATGGGCAGAGTTTTGTTCTCTTGACTTCCCTTTTTCTCTGGGTGTTGACTCTCAAAGTGACAAGAACCTGATGAGAAAGAAGAACAATCACAATCAAAGTGAAACTACCAAGCTGGAAGTAGACAACTTTAACGCAAGTCTTTACAGTTCATCCACAAATAGCCAAAACACCCAGTGATCTTATTCTTCCTGTGACTATTGTGGAAACAACAATATTGCTGACACTTCCCAGCTCTGATAATGACTTTGCTGGTGATACATTATTAGTCATCTCCTCTGTAGATTTGGATTAGGCCTCTGAGCTGCTCCTGACTGTTGCCTCACTCCTGTAGACTTATTGCTCAGTGACTGTGGTTTGTGTTTACACTGTTTTCATAATGTGAGCTCAGAGTGTAGACAAAGGTGGTGAATAGCCAGCAACAACATGCTCTTAAAGGGAAATGAATCAAGAATAACACAGTGACTATGTGACTCCCAACAATAGGCAGTCCTTCGAGCCAAAGTTCATTATGAAATATATATTCAAAAGTAGAGCAAGGTCTAAAGCACTGTAGGACTATATGTTTACATGTTTGTGACCTCTTGTTACTATATAGATATTAAAAATGAAGAATATATACAAAGACTCTAGGTTTTCAGCATGGGAAGTGTTTTAGTCTCCAATCAGGGTCGAGAGCAAAAGCAGGCAGGGCCAACCTTTTCTAACTCAGGACCTACTTTTAAGTCTCAAATTGTCGTAGCCCACCTCCTACCCAATAAGTATGGTGGGTATACAATTTATAATCGAAGATTAAACGTGAAGGGCTGAACTGAATACAGAAGAAACATTCTTTTTACTTTGAGATTCCCTGAGTATGTTCTCAAAAAAATCCAGAGACTCAGCCACATACTGTTCATGTTTTGCCTTGAGGTGATGGTTCAGTTTACATGGCTTCTAGACTTCATTTGACAATGTCTCAGAACACACGATGCATGGAAGTAACTGTTCAGCTTCTGAGCCTGTCCAAAAAAAAAAAATTCCATTGCCAAGTGCCCAGTACTGAATTGTCTCCTCTTCTTTTTTGTTTGAGTAATACTTAAAGAAAAAACAAACAAAAGAAACAATGAAAAGAGTATTTGAAAAGTGTTAAAACCCTTCTGATTGTAACTGAGTTTTAACATGTAAACATTGATTTTCTGTTTTATTTTTACGTAATTAACACCCCCCACCCCCCACCCCCCAGCAACACACACACACACACACACACACACACACACAAATCACACCATCTTGGAAAGATGGCTCACTGCATTACCTTCACGGCCCTGTGTTGGAATCACTGTCAAAGAATAGATCCAAATAGATATGTCTGTTGTGGGGTCCATAACTCTAAAGAAAGCTAGATTGGAGTATCTGTGAGTTTGACTGCTTTATTGAAGCCTACCTGTATGTATAACAGGCATATCCCAGGGGATGTATGGAGCAAGAAATGATGGTGTTTTTGTTGCAGATGTAAATTCAGCATGGAAAGTAAGTGTTGGCTGAAAATCAGTTCTGTAATTGCTGGCTTACACTGAAATTACTGAAAAGTCTGCATTTATTTCCCAAGGCATACATCGCCTCTCCTCAGACAGTTATAGACTATGACTATGACTATGATTGCAGATGGGTTCTGAAATAGAGTGCTTCAAACGAAGCAGCATTTTGATTAAATTGACTGGCATCCTCCTTCAAGCATTTGAACATTTTTGCAATTTTTTTTTTCCTTTCTTACACAATGTCCTACATTGACAATCATTTTGGTGGTTTGTAGCATTCCCTACCAGCGAATTCACATCTTATTGTGCAAAATTTGTTGTAAATGGTACAACAGAAATTGGAACGGAAGTAATACATAGCACTGCCATCAGCATGAGTGTACAATCATCCTGGTCCCATAATTAAATGCAGAAAGGGAAAAAAATCATAACCACTGTTCCAAGAAGAAACTAATTGTAGTGGAGTTCTGAAAAACACAATATAACCAGTAGATTTCTGGAACATGTTTTCATGTCTTTTTGTTGTATTGTCA
This sequence comes from Thalassoma bifasciatum, assembly GCA_008086565.1. Taxonomy (NCBI): domain Eukaryota; kingdom Metazoa; phylum Chordata; class Actinopteri; order Labriformes; family Labridae; genus Thalassoma; species Thalassoma bifasciatum. Next base: position 8,685 of record RPOG01000428.1, read on the forward strand.
GAGACTGAGGTAGATGTTAATTTGGTTGTCCTTGGGTTAATTGTTATGGTAAGGCATGAGACGAAGTGAAAGTAAAGCATAAAGGAGTGAAGATTGAGCAAAAATCTTGAGATGATTCACAAATACTGTGTACCTGAATTACTGGCTGTGCTGTCCTCTCCTTCAGGTGGTTTTTGACCTTGCATTTTGGTCTTGTGACATGTAAAAGGGCCCTGATTGAAAATTTTAGACCTGCCAGTATATCATGTGAAGTTTTGAAAGATGATATGACTAGTTACAGAACTAATACAAGCACTTCCTTCGAGGGCCAATTATACTCTTGGTAAGACCTACGTCTGCACATTGTTTCAAATATATATTGCAAATAAGGCAAAAAAAGTAATGCTATGGAACAGAAGATAGAACTAGTAGAATCAAACGTGGTGATTTATTTGAGGTTCCTCTCTCAGTGAGGTGAGACTGCTTTTTCTGATCTCACACTTTGACTTTTTTAGCTGCCAGCTTGAAGTGCAGAGCTTCCTGTTGAGCAAACGCACAGGAGGAAAGTTAGCAGGCCTGTGCGGGTAAACCAATTTCACTCATGAGACGCAACGCACAGAGACAACCATACAAAACCTATTTGCAGGTGCACTCTCCCTCCCCCTTCTCTTTTTTTTTCTGCCAAAGAAGCACAAAATACGCGATAAGAAATCTTCGCCTCTCTCCCATCCAGCATACAGAGAAGCTTAGTAGCTGTGAGCTGCAGATAATATCCAGGATGTTCTTGAGTCAAATTGTGTCTGCAATTGTGAAAAAACTCAAGTTATTTGACGCCAGTTAAATAAAATTGTTGCCTCAAGGCCACTGACTTAATCAAGACTGGCTTCTTTTTTTATCAGAACTACTTCACCAACTGAAGCAGCTCACAGTGTCTTTTCTTCTCCAGGAGAGCTGTTAAGAAGAGATTTCATCTCAAGCCAGAGGAAAATGTTACAATCAGACATTTATGAAAAGTTGAGCTAGGTCTACCCCTCTCCCCCAGTGGGAACTATTAGACAGGTATATTCAGATGAGTCTCCAGCAGCAGATCTACCTCTCACCCTCCTCTCTTCCTTTTTTGTTCCCTGTCACTCAGTTTTGCTTCGTCTCAGCGGGACTCTTAGAAAGACTGGTGCCCTCTATCGCTGTCTGGCCTTACCTCACACTCTCTCTCGCTCTCTCTTTTCGCCCCTGTATTCCCCGGCGGGACTCAGTGCGAGCTGTCCTGAATCCTGAATGACTCCTCTGCAGTATTAATGAGGAGAAAGCTGAAAATCTGAAGCTGACATTGACAAGAGAAAGAGGAGGATGGGGGAGGCAGGAGTAGAGATGTTTAAGACAGAGGCAGAAAGATGGATTGGACGTAGGGAGGACAAAGAGCGGAGGATGTAGACGAGCTGTCTGCTAGAAAACCAAATGTCTCTACGTGTTCACTTTCTCTTTGTTTTTCTGTTTCGCAGACATGCCAGGATCGAACCATCTTTCTGCAGACGGGGTAAACTAAGACAAAAGCCAAAGGGCAAGAGGATAAGAGGATTCAGGGGAAAGGAAGACAAAGAGCAAGAAAACACTTTGAAGAATGCCAAGTAGCATAAACAAACTTGGCTGAAGAGCAAGTTTCGGCTTTTTTTCACCCTGCATCCAGATCAGATATATTACAACTGCAGGAATTTAAAGTTCACATTGCTGTAAATAAAAGAAGCCTTTGGATTACTCTAAAGAACATTTCTGCTTTGAAAACGGCCTCAAGGGACGTATGAGGGAAAGAGGCATCCATGAAGTCACTCTCCATTCTTCAGAGTTTCCATTGAACACCACAGGTCTGAGAGCATGCATGAAACTCACAGGTAGACAGAACTTTGATCATTATAAATAGCTTATGACAGTTCAAGTCCCCCAAAATATCTATGGTGACAGCTGTTGAAGTGCTTGATGAACAGTGGGAGAACTTCAAAGCCAGATTTAGATTACATCAAAAGACTTTTATCTTAAATGAACAGTGTATCTTAATTATTTCAGTGTCCCCAGCAGTCCCAAGCACATTCACCAACTTCCAAACTTCACAAAACCCTCTAAAGGATTTATTAAAACTTTATAACCAGCAGACCGACTTAATTAAAAGGAGCCACTGCTCCATATCTGAACACCATGGATGGAAAAACCGACAGCATCCAGGAGTTTTTCAACCAACTCTGGAACTTTGCTACAGAAAAACACAACCAGGGGGTCTACAACACGGTCTGCCTGATTGTCCTCTTAACTCTCCCCCTGCTTGTCCTCCTCACAACCCTAGTGGTGTGCTGTCACTGCTGCTGCTGTCGCCATGCCAACAGCTGCTGTTGCTGCTATTGTAGAGACTCTATGGCGACTACAAGGTCAGAAACTAAGAAGAAAAAGAACTCAGCAAATAATACTGAAGACCTGTGGATCTCTGTCAAGACGGGGCCCATGACACCTGACAGGGTCGCTCTGGCAATGGTGTAACATTCCAGTTTTTCCTTGCCTGTGGACAGCGGACCCAGGAAGGACATCAAATGCAGATTTTTAAAAGTGTAAAACTTTTCAAGACTTTAAAGATTTTTAAGGTTAAAGACATTACTGGAGGGAACAGGAAGTCCTTTATATTGACAGAGTCATTATATTGTCTGGAACCATGTAAAAAGTGTAAAAAGTTGTACAGATTTTTCTCTTTTTATTCATTTGAGGAAAATGTTTACATTTTGTATGACCTCTTTTGTTGTTTGGTACATGATAGAAGCAAAAAGGAATAAACAGACTTTTCACTGTACGTAAAGATGGATAACGCATTTCTATCTCCTCCCAATGTTCTGAAGTGAAGCCAAAATATCCCCCAGGGTGGGCCTTGACGTCTTGCATCAAGAATCTACTGTGGTATTAACCCTTCGCTGACCAACACAATTGTTGCTGTAGGAACAAAGGTTCAGCAGTTGGTAAAGACAACAGCTGACCAGCATGTTGTGTCAGTTTGGAGCTAACATTAGGGTTATGAGGCTTTTTTGTTAGTGTCCATGAGATTTCTATTCACACTGCTGTTCAACTCTGCCATAGCTGCATTTGTCAACAAAGCTGTATGAGAGGATTTTCATGCTCCTTTTTCATATCATAAATGACTAATTGAAACTAATTTGAACTACACAGAAAAAGGAATGAACTGTTATGACATAACCATAACTGAGAGTGCAATCTGGTTTTAGAAGTTTGACCCATCTCACTTGGCATGGAAGATGGCTCTGTGAGCTTTACTGCAACTTGCCAGCAAGGGGAGCTCCAAGTATTTTGGCTTCTTTTATTTGGGAATTACAATGTTGTTTATCTGTTTTTGCAATTAGAACAACCTTCAAGTGTGTGTGAGAGGTTTTGTGTGAAAAAGAGAGAGTGTGTGTGTGCGTATCAGAGAGTGAGAGAGAGAGACAAGTACAGTGTTATTGAGAGCACTTTGTTCTTAGAGCTCCCTTGTGAAATTCATTGCATCTGTATTTGGAAGAGAGAGAGCCAATTTAAGCTGTGCCCGGTGTTCAGACAGCTGTAATGGTTCCCAGTCTTCACACTCCGGGCTGGTGATTGACTCTTTGTAAAGTTAAAGCCTCTGCCTTCCAAAAAGTTTAACAGGACATAGTGGGAAGACTTTCTACTCTCACTTTACTTTTAAAAAATTGAACAGTGTAGCCTCGAGAGAGAGGCTCTTCTCTTGGTTTGGAGATTGTTGTAATATTCAAGTCCTGTGAGCTTTACAGGCAGAGTTCACCCTCCAAAAAGTTTGAATCAAGTCTGGGTACAAAGCAAACCTTTCAACAAACATTGCAGAAGAATCACAGTTGAATGTTTCATGTCTATCTCAGTCCCATATAAATTTAATTTTTTGATTTGAGTAAAATACATGGTGTCAACAAAGTCTCTTCACAATAAAAAAAAGTATTTCTAAAGCAAATGAACAGACAAATGTGAGCTAATATTTATAAAATGAGAAGTAGATACTAAAGTCTTTTTTTATCACTTCAAAAGGAGAATTATTTTTTAGGAGAATTCTGAAAGGCTTGTCTTACACATTTGATGTTTTCCTCTGATGTTCTTGGTCGTCCACCCCTCTATTTATCCAGTACGACTGCCCGTCTCTACAAATTTCTAAATTCACAGACAGAGTGGTGGATTTCTTTCATGCTTTGTTCCGTAGTTTCACAGAGTCTGAGTATCCGATTTTGTTTCAACAAACCCACAAAACCATGTTGTACTTTTTCTTGAGGAATAGTCATTTTTCAGGGGTTCATTTAACAGTAACTCTTTAAGCGATTGGATATTTATGCAATGTGATTAATTCTTTTATAACTACTGAGTGCATCGAACAAATTTCACTGAGATATCCCATCAACTGCGTTTTCAAGACTTTTTTTAATTGTAAAGAGACTTAATGGACACCCTGTATGTGAGTAAATCAACTGCACTTTGTTTGACTGTAACTACTATACTATAAGTTATCATGTCAGGTTGTGAACCAGGCTGAAAACAGAATTGTATAACTTTTGTACTGTATGTATTTATATGCCTGAGAAAGCTGCCGGAGGAGTTTTAAGGTTGGATTGTAAACAGCACGCCAAGGAATCAACATGATTTTTTATTTTTTACATATTTCTCAATAAATGTTCACAATAAATTAATATATCTGACTGTTAAATAAAGGAAAATTACCCTTTTAAATAGGAAAATACTACTCTTACCCCTAATACCACCAATATACTGTATGTAAGATAAGACAGATACTCAGGAAGGAAACTGTTTTTTTGAAGCATACAGCTAGTGAAAGTAAAGGAATGGTGCATAAATACGTTAGATAAGTACAATACAATAATAACAAACAAGAAAAATATGTGGAACAAACCAGAGCAGACTATAAAAATTAGTGATCAACAATGGAATTATTAGAACATAGAAGATAAATATGAATTGAATGTGAATGTTCAACGAGACAGAGCTACAGCTATTTATAAGTGGCATGAAGTGAGTTAAGGTGCAGTGGGTACTTGTAGGGGTACAAATCAATGTTCAGAACAAGACCAGCAAATAACTAAGTCTTTATCTTGCTCCAAAGCAGCAACAAAATCATCACAACCTAAAAGTTACTCACATCAGTTGAGGATGATTGTTGTTGAATTCATAATCACTGTCAGAGATTTAGATAGAAATAACAAAAGAAGAAAGAATCTATAATGCTTGAAATGAAAAACGCATCACAGTCAATCATAGAAATATATTTAAACAAATTACAGACAATATTGCACATCATGTATGTGAATAGAGATTTCAAAGCTGCACTTGAGAAGTTTCTACATCAAGTAAAATGGTCTCTGTCTCTCTTCCCTATATTGTATTTTGGTACTTTGTCTTGAGATCTCAGAAGTTTGATAAATACCAGCCCAGGTTTGTTTAGCATCATTTATTTATTATGTGTGTGCATAATTGTTTCAAACATAATGTCAAAAAAGAGAGGTTTTTAAAAAAATCAAGCTTCAAAATTATACAAATAAGCACATTTTCCTTCTCCTATTTAAGCAGCAAAGAAACCCTGAAATAAGTTATTGGACTTCAAGTGGATTGTGTCTAATGGCTGTTTTTTACTTTTAAGAATATGACATCCCAAAGCCCAATTAAGCAGAAGTGTCTCAGTAGTAAATTCATCTTTATGCATTAGCTTACGCTGGAACTGAGTTGATCTCCTAGCTCAAGTGCTGCTGGGAAAACGAGCCCAGCTCATTTCATTACTGCACAGACAGATTCATTCCCATGTGAAAATTAGAGTTTGTCTCTTTCGTTCCATGTTCAGAGAGAGAAACTCTACTTGTTGGGCTTAATTTAAAGGCTTACCCTGTAAAACAAAAGCCTTCGCAGCTATGCATGATGACTAATAATTGCTGCCTAAATTTAGAGGGTGTCAAAGCATAACACCATCGACTAGTCTGAGGGTCAGCTAAACATGATCCTAAGGTGTGACTGAGATTTATTGTCACTTTCTATTCCACTCGCTCTTACCCTTTTATTGTGACAATATGAAGCTAATAACGAAATTTGGGAAAATTAAAGGTAATTTTTGGCTTGAAATGGCAAATTTAGGCCTGTCTGGGGTTAAGTGATGATTTTTAATAAGCATATTTTCTCTTTATTTGGAAAGGTACATAAACTTCACTAGTTTCAAGCTTCACTTGCCTTTTATAAAGATTATGTGCTGTTTATGTCAAAGTTCAAAGACAATATAGCCCTCTATTCTTAGCATTTAGCTTCCATCAAAACATAATGTCATTGTTTACTGAGCAACCGAAGAAGCTAGAATAGTCAGGATAGAGGAAACACCCAAGAGCAGCTTGCTCGTCGTGCTTTATTGGTGATTTTATTTTAAAGAGATGAACCAAACCTCAACTTCATTTTGTGGGTGATGATGGATTTGGGGGAAGTGTTTCCCAACCTTTTCCAACCAAAGGCCTACTTTTGAGTCTCAAGATTTTTGCGGTCGACTTCCGGCCCCATAAATACAGAGGCCATGTTATACCTTCTTAGAGCACTTTTAAATATATAAATGTGTGAACATTTTTGATATCCTTTCAAATGTAACTGAGTTTTAATCCCTAAACATTATTCTGTTTGTTTTTATCATAATACAATTACACCCCTTCCCCTACACACAAAAAAACTGAACTATTTTGGGAATAATTAGGCGGCCCACTTGCAATACCATCACGGCCCATCAGAGGACCACAGATCACATGTTGGGGATCACTGATTTAGAGATTATTCATAGCAAAGCGTGTGGTGTGTGCCCCGCATTAGAAGCTGGGGCACACACCACAACGCAGGGTTAATAACCTGAATTTCTTCAAGACTGTTGTTATACCCACATACTTTAAGAAAAGTATACATATACAGTAAGAAACTGTATAGTTGCTCTACGTTCAAACTGGTGAAAAGAGGAATTTAAAGGCTTATGTGACTTTTGGTGTTTTTTGCTATGAGCAGTAAGGCCTCGTGCTAATGGATTGGATAATTAATCAGGGTCATGAACATGAAGATTTTATAGTTACAAGGACAGATGGTGATAGGCAGGAACAATATTTTCAGTAAATTCATCATGAATGCTGATGAATTAACTTAATTACATCTCCATTACCAGCTGACCTCAGGTTACTGATCTAGTTTGAAATTCAGATGGGTTGAAGTGTTTTACAACCATGTACTGTGTGTCTAAATAGAAGTGTCAGCTGCATTAATAAGATCACATTATTTGCTGTTTATTCTATCCAAGCTTTTTCTTCCTCACACCTGTTAGGCAGCATTTGCAGTGTTGTGTGTTTCCCCTGCTGTCACTGTGAAAACGTGAATATGTTCCATGTAGTTTGTCAATCAGCAGGGGTCACAGTGTGGGGGGCTTGAAATATATGTTCAGCTTATTTTCCTCTGTTCCTGTGCTGTGATCAGAGGGAGCAGAGCCTGGAGGATTTGTTGTCTGTTTGAACTGCAAATCTGTCCTGGATATCTTTGCAGTAGTACCATGTTTTAGATCCTGTCCAATTATGCATAACATTGTGTGTTTAGGCTTTGTAGCTGTTCTTATGCAACAACTTGATAAAATGCAGAGGTGATTCTTGCATTTGTGTAATTATGAGCCTGGCTGGCTTTGTTGGTAGCGGGGTATGAATAATGCAGCCGAGAATGTAGGAAGACAATGATAGGGATGTCACAATGGTGGGTGACAGAGAGAAAAACAAGTTTTTTTTTTTTCAATATGCATGGAAACTCATTTCTCTATTTCTGATACACAAGGAAGTCAACAGAGCCTTTGACACACAGTAACACTGGTCTTAACGTTCTGCATAACACATCAGACTGAGACTACATGAATTGTTACTGACTGTTGCTAAACACACACCTTACGGAAGAGATTTGCATTTGTTAGAAGTGCATTTACACATGGTCTGGCATCTGTTTTCCATGGTTTCAAACTGAAACTGACATCATCATTTACGATGACGAATTATGTAAACTAGAGGAAGTTCTGTTTTTTGGGGGGAGGGAGGTTTGCTTTCTAGAAGCTAAACAAAGCTGAAAGCTGTTCAGGCTCAGCTCTCAGAAAACCCTACCCCTGCGGTGATCACCATGAACATGTTGTTACTATCACCAACTTGATGGCCGTAGCAGAGCGATCTTTGATGCAAGTAATCAGTTTGACTTCAGGCGTAATTCATCTCATACAGAAATAAGACTTAGACATGTATTCTTGGAAATTTACTCCGTCCCACGAATCGTTATTCCCAACCTGTGCCGGATACTGAGTGTTGTCAAAGCATTAACATAAGTTACATCTTGGAATATAAACAACTTGTTTGTTTATCTCATTCTTTTCGGCCTGAGGTTTCTTTGAGACAAGATACATCATGTCTTTCTCCTCCTCTCAGTTTGATATGTGGAGGGAAAAGTGTATTCAGCTCCCTGACAAATTGTTTTTTATCACTAGGGTGCCTCACCAAGGTGTGACAAAATACAAACAACTATCACTGTGCTAATAGGATTTTTTTGGACTTTACTTTCCAGCCCTTGAGTGAAGCTGACATCATGCACATTTATAACTGGAAGGAAAGCCACTCTCAAGTAACATGTCTACTTTTTTTTTCTCTTTCTCCATCACAGTAATGCAATGTTGCCTCATTCTAGTAATGAGTCACAACAGGCAGTCAGCATGTTCCAGTGGTTAGAGAACACATTTTATATAACATCTAGATGTGTAGCTCTTTAAATTTGAGCAGTGTGTGCCACCATGCCATTTAATCACCTGACGAGAACTCGTGGCCGCTAACATCTTTATAATGACTTTGCATGTAATTTACTTATTAACACACCACATCACTAAGAGCTGGACATAACTATTTCCATTAAGATATACTTACTAATATTTTCAATTTGTTCTACAGAGGTACAGCAATACAAGCTAAGACATCCATGGAACATTTAACAGGAAAAAGTGTTCAAATCATGGGTTGTATAGAAGATTCAGGCCTAATCAAAATCTTAAGACCAGTCGATGAATTGCGCAGTCTCCCAGTTTCTCCTCTCCTCTCCTCTCCTTTGTATCTATTTGTCTGGTCTGAGCTTCTCTCTTTCCATTCATTGCTCACACTCCACCCATTCTAACAAACACTGCCTTGTTACAACATTTGACCAACTTCCCTCATGGAAAGAGTACGTCACACAGCACCCAAGGTGATTCAGTGTCAACCTGAGTGACATGAGCAGACAAACGTCTATGTCTGCAAGCCTCCACTGTATATAACTGAGTAAAACAAACCAAGGTGGGGGTGACAGATATAAAGAGGGAGAGAGACGCCAGGCTGATCTTTCTCCCCTCTCTGTTTATCCTGGAACAAAGCAAACCAACTACTTTGCAGAGAAATGTCAGGAACCAATCTCCTTAAAGTAATTTGCAATCACAGTGGCTGAAAAAGCTTTTTGCATCAATAAACCTTCACGAGACATTTCATTCCAAAGCATAGAAAAAAATGCTTTACTTGAGAGATTTTCAGCTGGATTTCAGGCAGCATGCAGCCTTCTGACACCATTACTTGATCTTGATAAATACATATCCAAACAATGTTTTCGTCTAACTTCCTAGTTCAACCTTTACAGAACAAATACAACTCCTGAACTAGTGCACTCTTACTCTAACGGATTACACTATCTTTATTTTCAGTTTTCGAGTGTTATAAATGTTGTTTTTTGCTCAGACAGCCAGTGAGCCATTCCTGTCTGTAGATTATGCAGAGATACAGACTTGAGAAAGTCGTATAATGAAACCAGACGGCACACAAGCATCACTCCCAGTGAGTATAGTTGCTCAATTTAGTGTGATGAAAGTATTGTACTGTGGAAACTCTCCAGTTGTACTGTAGTTCAACTGAATAACACCACTGATCATTTTTTAAAATCCAGAACAGATTCATTTATAAATACTGGAAAAACAATCTCAGCAAACTCCAAATGCTGCTGAATCTGAAAAGAAGCTGATAACTCAAAGATTTTTCTTGTTCACTGTTATGCCCATAAAATAGTTTCATTCATTATGGAATCATGCCTATGGATGAAAAGCAGTGAACTTAGTGACCCTCACTCTCCCTCAACACCATCATCAAGTTGACATTTTTAGTTCACAGTGAATGTAACAATGAATTATAGATGGAGAGCTATAAAGTATGAGAGGATGAAGATGTACACAAACAATAACCTGTTCATTTTTAACAAGTGCCACAGAAATCAGTTACATTAAAGTACACGATAAAATTACTCCATATATCCCTTAAATCCTTTTTGGAAGTGTATGAGGATTAGGCTTAAAGCTCCATGTGCTGTTGTAAAGCACCATTGTTACATTAGCACAGTTGTGGACCCATTTGTTTTATCTACAAGCTGATAAGGCAGTAAGGAACTACAGCAGTATATAAACTAAAACTGCACATCACAGACTGATGATCATGTTTATGTTTTTTCATTCATAGTCTGAATCTGTGGAGGTGAGGGATACAGAAATCAACAGGAGAAACTTCAATGATGAAACTCGTAATTTCTGACCTTGAAAATCACAATGGAGGACTAATTGACATAAAACCTTTGGGCCATGAAGGCTCAAAAATAATTTTTAATGAATGTAAAATTTATGATCGGCAGTGACTACATTAACAGTGGCAGATTAGCGGGAAGGTTGATTGATGTGCTCTGTCCTTGTCACATTAGCCACCTAACCAACAGAGTCTGTATTAAAAGTTACAAAAATGTTATTATGTCACAAAGTGAAGGTCAAAGCTGTATTAATAACCTCTGACAGCTTGTCAGCTCTCCAGACCGAAAATAAGAGTTTGGTCATTAAGGTTGTGAAGATCAGGCAAACAAACTTCCCTCTTATTAATGTTGGATGGGCCTATGGACACATTAAACTGATTGATGTGAGACGTCCTCAGTCTATGAATGCAAAGCAGGAGCCTCAAGATCATTTTACAGCAATCTATTGTCATTCTGAAGCGAACACTACATCAGCAAATGTGGTGTGACAGTTTGCAGCAGAGGCAGGGGATACAACTATATTACATTAAAGTTATACACCTGTTTAATGTAAACCCATATTACTAAAAGTACAAGCCTACCAGAATCAGAAAAGTAATCAGATTATAAATCTTAAAAGTAATGTTTTCAAATTTATAATCTGCATTAAAAGAGCTGTGAGGCCTCTTTGGGGAAGCTAGTGTTTTTCTGGGATAAGAATTTGTTTCCCATGAACACTTGCACCCACTGTCATGAGGACATGACTCTCGATAACAATAAGTTTGTGATGAAGCAAATGAATGAAGAGCAGATCTTTTTATACTACTTTTCTTTGTTCAAGGCCACTTCAAATGGATACTGCAAATGTAAGGTAAAAATGTAATGTATTTATTAAAAGTTTGCTGTTGTTTGGAAAGTGACAATTAAACTTGGTAAACAAAGTTTGAAGTGTAGTTAAGCGCTACTCAGTCCCCACTGTCTCGTCAACCTTTCCTCTGCTCTTTGGTCCTTCTTGTTTTTGTCAGTTCAGTCCTAATGTCCACCATAACGACAATACTAATCCAAGAATTTTTTTTCACACAAAATATTTTTTTTATGCATCATATTGTGATTTTACATTATCTGGTTTTATACTGATGTGACACACTGAATCAGCTTTAGGAGGCGTAGTCTCAAGGTGTAAATTAATTAATCTCCTATTCTTGAAAAAAAATACATGAAGGACTTTTAGCTCTTTTCATAAACATTTATTTTGTTATGACAAAAGTACTATACACAAAAAAAATCTCTACTCAAAGTCTGTAGGACAAAAAAATGAACAAATATGGTACAAATAACCTCGACTGCTGTCCTGAGGCTTAAAAAGAAATAAAAGTGAAATAAAAATGAATGCGGTTAAAGAATGTAGTTATTTTCTTTTTTTTCACAATTAAACTTCAATCTACTGTTTCCTGACTTTAAACTAATGTTACTACTATAACCAGTGAAACAATAGTTTATCAAACTGCATTTAAACCGACAGGCTTAACTCATAAATGTTTTTCTTAAATTCACTTCAAAAACAACCTGCTTTTCTTCTTATCCCATTAAACTTCCCTGATCATCTTGTATCTTGGAAGATAATAAGTTACTGTAACAAGAGCATCATTCATTAAAGTGTGCATTTTGTCCCAGTGGTAGGACACACACATGTGGATCAGCTGAAGTTCTCGTGTCATAGTTGTGTTTGAATACATCAAAATCTAGCAAGTAGGCAGGCTAATGGGACAGATTATGACTGTTTCATTTTATATGGAGATGCTCCTCTATATCTTTTGGAGGTTTTTGGTTTTGTTTTTCTCTCTGGCCATCAAGGATCTCCTTTTTCTGCTGGATAAAGCTCCTACAGGTCGAATCTTCATCTCAGTGAAGTCAAGAGATGCCAGGTGGCCCTTCCATGGCTCCCAGTTCACTCCCTGGGAATGAGAAAAGGGAATGAAATTTCAAGAGTAGAAGGGAAATGAAAGTGTATGCGCAAGGGAATGGTTGATGTAAAAAAAAAAGGAAAAAGGAAATATATATGAAAAAGGAAGTAGTAACAGAGGACAAAGCAGGCAGTATGACAGACAGGTGGAATGACAAACACAAATGAGTATCAGCCTCTGGCTTCATTTCATGTAAGTACAAACTTTTTCTGACTGTTATTACATTTTGCAGACAAACATTGCAGGAGACATCTGCAGCAGCAATATTATGGATGAAATCTCGACACAAGCAGAAGTCTCCCCTGGCATTTCCTTCAGCATCAGTCTCCCTTAGACATAATAACTGTTGTTGCTACCCTATCAGCCTGGTAAAAACACTTATGGTTTATTGCTGGTGTGAGCAATGTGTTTTCTTATCACCACTGATGGATTCAGGCCATTTCTGCCTAACCTCTAAAATCCAAAACAAAACAGCATGGAGTGGAATGGTGCTTAGTTGTCTTTGATTTTCTGACCAGGGAACGGCCCCCAGTTAGCTCATCTTATCTATTAGCTTTCTGTAAGCATGTTGACAAGTAACCCAAAGAACCAATGACATTGTTGAACACTGTTTAAGCAGACTTTACTTGATAAGCAGTTTCTTGAAAGCTATAGCCGGTGGTTTCTTTTGGCAGTAAGAAAAGTTTCGAAAAAATAACAAGTGAATAAATAAATAAATAAATAAATAAAACTCTCTAAGTTGGTAACTACACTTGAGTGTTGAAACATTCAGTGAGTGCTGAACTGAACAAGTGCACTGGATGAATATCTAATGTGTTGTATTGACAACTGGAGAGGAACAGGATTTTATAGAAACTGCAGAGAATAAAACAGCTTGGAGCTCTACTTGTATTTTTATTCACTTTAAGTATGAAGAATCAGTATTGTTTGGACAAAAAGTCTCAAGTGTGGCCTAATTTGGTGAAGCAGACTCAAGAACAGAAGCTTTAAATATATCTAGACGTTTTTAATTAAAAGTTATTGGAGAGTTATATAAAAATAGGTGACAATGAGATATTGATGCGTGAATCCAAAACCTTAGTCTGGCACAACCCTCGATCACATAATCCTGTGAGTGCCCCCTGTAGGTGTAAAGGCACAGTACACCAAAAGAGTCTGATAGTACTGTCTGATAAACTGTCTGAAGTAGTTCTGCACAGATGGAGACTTTCTGTCAAGAACAGATTTTTTTTTTCTGTCAAGGCAGGAAACTGAACTCACTCTCCCAAACCTCTGTAGAGGAAAGCTATTGCAGGGTAAAGATGATGGAAATATGACTCACAGTTAAAGGGAACAGACAAGCAATCTTTTGCACTTTAAATAAAACTCTAAGCCTGTCGAAGTAAAAAATAGCACTTTAAACACAGGTGATTTGTTAATGCTCACAGCAGCCCCGAAAGAGGTTAAGGCAGCCAGGCAGAAGTGATCCAATGGGCAAAAATAAATCTTACTCAAAATTTAGACTCCAAAGAATATAAGAAGAAGAATATATAGATTGTAAATTTTTATATAAATGGATTGTAAATGTTTTGACCGGTCATGATTGTTCAAACATATGCATTCATAATCCCTTTTACGCCTGTGTGCTTATGCTTTGTTTAAAATGGTGTTATTGTAAATGATTGAAAAAAATGCATATTTTCAATAAAAAGTATCAATGGATTTCTTTAGATTCGCTGATAAATATAAAAGCTCAAACCTTTGCTGTTTTAAAATGATCTCAAACTGCTCGACACAGGATTAGTCTTGTTGTTTTAAACACAATCATACTCTCCGATCTGCTCTACAGTTTGACTTCCTGTTCCCAGGTATAATAATCAGATCCTGTACAATTGCCCCTTTAAAATTCAAGACATGAAATAAAATATCATGGTCGTATGGATAACTTCATAAAAGATTTGAAGTTTTTTAACTTTAGATTTTTGCTAAGTAAACCTTATGTTGCCAAGCTCCACAGCCTTTCAGCAAAACCACATAGAGACCGTATATAGCTGCAGCAGATCCACCAGAGTAGCTTCAAGTGGCAATTTCACAGTTCCATTTTGCAAAACATCCTCTGCTCAAACAGTTTTGTCTGTGAAAAGAACAAAATCCTGTAACTTGCTACCTGATCACTTGAAGCCTATTTCAAATGGAACAACTTATAAGAGAGTTACTAAATCCTGGTTCATTTAGCTACTACATGTACTAATGACTCTTCAGCTGTCACTGCTTCATGTAGGTTTTGTTGTATTTTACTGTACCAAGTTTGCCTTTTTTGTCCTTTTTTTAATCAAACTACTTTAATCTAATCTCACAAAAGCCCACACAGGGATGATTATTGCAAATCAGAATCAACTTAACATGTGTTGGATAGTTTTTTCAGTTTGCCTTAAATATTCTGCCTTGTCCTCACTCACCATGCTGTGCCTGTTGTCTCCCCACTTTCCATTGAGGTTTGCCAGGTGACAATTCTTGTACCACCAGGCTCCACGATGGGTCAGGGCACAGTTACCCAGGGCGATGTCATTATCAGAGTCAACGGTCGTCCAGGGCCGGCCTTGGTGGTAGGTCATAGCATCACCTGGCAATAAACAACAAGGAATGTGAGAACTGTTTGGTAGTTAAAAAGAGCAAAAAAAAGCTGTATACTGTCCCTTTATTAGCTGTCTTTTCATAAGCTTTTGCTACTCAGTGCATTGTCTTCATGTTCCCCCCTGTTGAAAGAAATCTAATGAAAAGCCAGAAATAGATGCATACAGTACATGTTGTTGCAGCACAGTTTGGTATGTGTAGACAGTGTCCCACTTACTGTGCATCTGTATCTGTCTGCCTTCAAAGCTCACTTCAGCCCTGCTTCCATCAGATGCCCCCTTCCCCATACAGCAGCTGTCTTTAACTGCCTGAAACAAATATCCCACCTACTGTTGGTGTGTATTTGCTTTCTCAGCACCCCATAGACTTCTGGGTAAGATGCCTACTGCACGAAGCCCCCGTGCTCCCACTCCTGTCTGTCTCATTCCCACCCTTGCCCACTCTTCTTTTCTATTTGAGTAAAGTGTCAGAGAAAAAAAAAATGTGAGCCCAAAAAGTTGCTCATGTTGTCTCCTCAGTGTCAGTTCACTTTGTTTCTTGGCAGAATTTTTCCAGGAAAAAGGCTCACCTGCTGTTCCTCTGTACGTGCCAATAGTGAGTTTGAACTTCTGCTTGACCGGTGCAATCTTAAAGTTGTCATAAACAGCGTACGCTCTCTCTGATCCATAACCCAGGTCAAATCTCAGCTCGTACTGAGTGGGAGTGTTGGTGAGCTCATATATCTTATCCATTCCTGAGGGAGCAGCCACACAGAGAACAGGTGAAAAAAGTGAAATTTCAAAATATCCCATTAATGCACAAGTGAGCATGTTTCAGCATCTGCAAAAAAAGAAGCTACAGAGCATTGGATCCCTCACCGATGAAGAACTCATCTGTCATATCGCCAAAACCAGCGATGTACTGCCTCCAGCGTTTCATGAAGTCTAGCTTGCCAGTGGTGCGTCGCTGGAGCACCTACAAGCAGCAAGAGCAGGAAGTTCAGTGGTGAGTCAGGCTATTGGCTTTGAAAATGGTATTCATTATTTCTAACACCTGAATCCCTGTACAAGCATGTTTCTCCTCTACAATCAAGAGGGGGAATAACATTTCTATCAAGTTTGGAGTCAACAGAGAAAAAGATTATTGGCTGAGACATTCAAAGTTTTCGTATTTAGCTCCAAGATACTGGACCATTAAATTCTAAAGGCTTCAGCTTAATGGTCTGTAAACATTAAAAAAAAAATTTGGTTCAAACTTTGGAAAGACTAAGAGGTTGACCACTTAAAAGTGCTGAGTGAATTAAAAGGAAAAAAAAAACGTCATAAAGAGTCAAACTTAGAGGACTTCAATTGATGAAATTTCAGTGTAATGGTGTGAAGTTTATTAATAAGTCTTACAAGCCAGCCGCCTCCGTCAGTGTCCATGTCACAGAAAACCTCGATTGGTTTTGAGCGATCATTGTTAATATAGATGGTGTAGATACCGCTCTTCGTATTGCCATTCTTCATGATCTGAATGCAGTCCATAGGAAAGGGGAAAGCAAGGCCAGCTAGGGAAGAAGGTATAACAAAGTTGCAAGTATTAGGTCCTTCATGGAGACACCAGCTGGAGGACTGGAACATGAACTAGACTATCAGCTGCTGCAGATGAGGTTTATTTTGTCACATTATTTAGAAGAATCTAACAAAAACCCAATAAAATACTGGTGTTGTAATTTTACATTCTACTTAGAATATTGTTGATGCTGATTTTATTTATCAGAAAATTCAATGTAGTTTTGCATAAAAAATGCTAATCATTTTGCCATCCATGGAGATGAACAGCCTCAGGCCTGTGCCGATTATCCGCCCTGTTTCTCAACAAAGGGCCAGAGCTATCTGGTAATTCACTTATCTTGACAAATACCTCCCAAGACCCCACTTACAAAAGCATCTATCCCTTAGATACTTATGATGAGACATATTTCTAGACAGGATAGAGTAAAATCAAGAAAAGAGTGTCAGCTTGTGGATCTGCAGAAGATAGAAGTGACTCAGCAGCTCAGTCCACACACCTGTTTTAAAGACAGTCTCTACCACCCTGCTCCTCTTGTTCCCCCTGTAGGCAATGATGGTCACGATGTATCTCTTTCCCATTTCCAGACCAGACATTGAGAATCTGCTCTCTCTGGCTCCAAGCCTCCTTTCAACAGTCTGACATCAATGAACACCAATAGTTAATTTCACTAAACATTTGAGAAAAGTCATAAAGAAAGAAACAGAATCTAAGATGTCTGGCTGTAATGATACTGTCTTTGCCTTCTGTCAGGGACCAGCATGTTGTGGGTTCTCCAACTCCGACAAATCTTAATAAAAGTAATAAAGGTAATAAAAGAAATAGAAGATCAAACACATTGTTTTGTGCAGAAATTTACTTTTTGTGGGTTGAATTTATTTTTCACCACAAGAGGTCAGTGTTTCACAAAGCTTTTGCATGATATGTCCGTTGTATACTCAGCTTTAAGTATAATGAGTAATAATAAGTACTTCATTTGTCTCTAGGGTTGAATTGTGACAAAAAGGTTTTAGAATTTAGAACCCCTGTGATTAAACAGCATTTTAGTCAATTTAGTTCTACTGCATAACATCTTGTATGACATATTCTTAGTTTCAGTTTCAGTGTATCAAACCTTAATGCTTGTTACCTCAGTTTCCATCGCCTCGTCTCTGTATGTGAGGATGTACCCCTCAATGTCAGCCAGCGGAGGAATCCAGGTCAGAACGGCAGAGTCCAGCTCCACATCTGTTGCCTTCAGGTCCCTGGGGGAATCAATCTCTGTAGTTGGAAGGCAAATCAGAGCAGATTACTGGACATGAATGTGGTTTCTACTGTGTCCTAAGTTCATCTTTACTTAGGTGTGGATTGGAAAGAAAGGGTGAGTTTGTTGCTGTTTCCATAAAAGATGTAATGAACAAAGATGTTTTTCATTCAAACAGGTAAGCAATGAAAAGAAATATCGGCTCTTTAATGTTCTTTTCATTTTTTTTCTTAATCTGTTTTGTTTTACATTTTGTTTGTGCTTCACGCAGCAGTAAAAACATTTATAAATGTCAACTTAGTTTTGTAAAGCTAGAAAATCAACTTAAAAACACAAGAGTATATTTTTCACCCACAGTTTTCCTATAGCTCTCTTTATCTATCCCAACAATTGAAAAATTAATGTGTCTGACACATCAGCTTCTACAGCACTCAGCTGAGATGACTCCCACCCACATGCTGAGTTACAGTTTGCCTCAGAAGACAAACTGGCTCTTGGTCTCTGCTTTATCTGAATACTTTATAGGTTTGATCTGCAACAGTCGCTAAAATAATTTGTCTGGCATAAAGATGCCTGCTGTAACAGCACGTAACTTCACCTCCCATGGCTCATGAAATTAGAAGAAGAGTTTGTGAACACCCATTATATACTCAGGTTGTGAGTCAGACTTTAAGACCTATTGTGCTGTAAACCCTCTGTTGTTCATGGGAATGAGTTGTTTGACAGTCAGTTTAACCATTCCTATTTACAAGGATGTAATTGTGTAGACAGTAACACATGCAGAAGTTCAATCACTAGACTGTGAATGCTGAGATGCTGGTTTCAGACAGATTTAAATGACATATTGATGGTGCTTGTTACGAGGTCCAGTAAAGTCACAATTGTAATAACATGTGCTTTTATGTATACCAGATGATATCTTTTGACACAATGGCTTTCCTATTTGAGCTCAACACCATGTTGGTCTGCAGCCAGCGATGCTTTCTAATGAGTTACGACGTGACAAGTTTATAATCCAGACCTCGGCCATTTGCTGCCTAATTGAAAAAGATCCAGCTTTCACTTAGAGCTCCCAGGTGGTTTTACACATCATCTGGCACACACAATGATACCTCTGTTGTAACGCATTCACCATGTGCTGCAGTTGCTATTTTTGCCCCACTCCAAGCTGCAAGACTTTCACTTTGACCCTGCCTAGCCTGGGAAACATTTCCTGCTAGTTTAGGCTTCACAGTATTTTCCAGAGGTTTTTCAGTTTAGACAAAAAGAAACTTTGTCAAAAGTTTTGCTTTTGGTTTTACAAACTGCTGGCAACTGGTGTTCCTTCCAGCCCTTCACTCCAATGAATGGTATCATCAAATGTTCTACCAAATAATATTTACAATAAAGCCCCAAACCACAAGTTGCTATGATGTACACACAAGATGATATGTTTCCCCACTAGGTGATTATGCAGTGCAAAATGTTACTTTGGACGCAGAAGATTATAAAGTTTTGCACATGATGAAACTGTGTTCATGGCCCCATAGAATTTCCACTGACTCTTGCATAACAAGGATCCATCATATTAAGAATACTATTGTGTGCTTAAAAGTTAATGTATAATATTAATTAAATTGCTTGAGTTCTTGCCTTTATCCCCTGAAAATAGGCAGCTTTTCCATATCCACACATGCTGTTCCAAGTCACTGTTTCTGGAGAACAAACACTCTCCCAAACCTTCACCATGCGCAGCACATCTTGACTGAATGGAAACTCCATGTGGGTGTGTTTTTTGTTTGTAAAGAGCAGCAACCTGTTTGAATTTGTGTCAGATACCTGGGACTTGTTACCAGATAACAGCTCCATGCAACACAACGATCATGGCACTGTTCAGAACAGAGCCACAGCTGTGATGCTCACGGGCCCTGCACAGCTTTTTGATGCCTGGTAGAAAACCCATGCAAAATGTAATCCTAAGCCTGTCTGCATCACTTTTTGGTTACTATTATTAATGTCACTCATTAGAGGGTTACTTGTCTGGTTTCAGGGTCCATTCTAGACAATCTAAAGTGTGTTATGAGCCCCAATTTTCATTCTTCTGCTTGTGTATAGCAAAGTCTTTCAACAGAAAGTAGCATATCACTAACAAATAAAAATTCTGCCTGTTTGCACCTGTCTCTGCATCTGTTGAAATCTTCCTGGTTGTTTTGCTTCCCTTGAAAGCCCACACGTAGACTGCATAGAGGACCCCAGGCTTTAAGCCGGTCAGTGTGTAAGAGGTGCTGTCAGACCCGATTGGGATCGCCTCACTATCTCCCTCAGAAGAGCTGTAGCTTAGCATGTAGCCATCAATGTCGGCCTGGACTGGATCCCAAGACACGATGAAGCTGGACTCTGTTTCATCTCGGGCTAAGAGGTTAGCGGGTGCATCCAGTTCTAGAGGAAGATGTTAGTGAGAGTGGTTAGCGCACTACAGATGCACATTACAAGATGTGTTGTTTCATTTCACCCAAAGGCAGCAAATGAAAACTTCTTCTCATGCATTGGCTTAATATGTCAGTATTATTCTATTATAAGGGTTATTACTGATGATTACCACCATCTATTAAAAGAGGGTAAGTGTTTGAGTGTAACATCTCATATCATTGCGTTAGCTCGGTGATGGATTGATAATCTGTCCAGGTTGACCTCTAGGTGACAGAAAGGCCACAGCGCCCTGTGACCTTGAATGGAAAATGGGGTATAAATAAAGGAAGGATGGATGGATTTCATTACAAATAAATCTTATCATTAGCTTCATGTCATCTCACTATGAAATGCAGTTAATGTAACAGACAAAAGGGCCCAGTCACCAAGCTTGTAAGAGACATCATGGGGTCCCAGGGGTGTCTTTGTAGCTGAGCTGTCATCGGAGTGAAGCCATTTGACCACACTTTGTCTCACAACACCCCAATAATGGGCCAAGAGATTAATTCCTATTTTGTTCATGGAGTCACTGTTACAGCACAGGCTAAGTGACTGAACAGCTTTCTTTCGCCCTGGGGCCCCGCCGGCAGCATTGAGGCACATAGTATGGACTGTGAAAAAGCAATTCTTTGAAAGACAATAACATTAGCCCAGATTGCCTGGACTTTTTAACTTATCAGAGCTTCAACTTTCAAATTCAAGCTACAGTGAAAGTGACTGCGGGGATGTCAAGTTGGAGAAAGAGGAGTCTTTGTTATTTTTTGGTAGGATGTCTCCTCTCATATTTAGACAAAAAACACTGTTGCTTTTAAGATTAGGATGGATTGTGAGATAGAGCACTTCCAACTAAATGATTTCAGACACCACTCTGAATAAGAGCCAAAGCTCTGAATTTCCTGAGTCTGCAATCTTCTATATCCGGTTCAGAAATGTTAAGTAGAACTTAATGTGTCTCTGAAATAGATTTATTCTTGGATACCAGACATTTAAAGTACTGAGTCGAGACACTTTTGATCTTGAAAGAATTTTGAAGGCAGCAGCCCTAATCGTTCCTCTTTTGGACTTGGGAAAGATTCGCCCTCCAGCTTGTTATGCTGCAGGCATGTCTGAGGGGAGGCTGCAGGTCAGACTCAGAACATGTTGGAAGAATAACACCTCTGAGCTTGCGTGGGACTGCTCAGAAAGAGATGAAGTAGGTTATTTCTATATATTATAGAGGAAGTCTGGGTTGCTTTGCTCACTTTGAACCACAAAGGAAGTTGAGGGAGTCAATGAACTGATGGATGAATGGAAATCTCCTTAAAACAAACTGATTCGGAGTGTCTGCCACATGAATAGCGTGTTTCCTTTTGGGTTTACTGTGGAGCTGTCTAGTCAAAAAATCGTGAAAAATGAATCCATCAAGAGTTCAAGCTAAAAGGCTCCATAATGGAATGACTGAGATGAGCATGGCGTTAAGTGGTTGCATAGTTAAACAAAAAGTGGATGATAGTGAACCTGTCTCAGCTTGAGTGGAGATCTTCTGGCTTGCTTTAGATCCCTTGATGGCCCAGATGTAGACGGTGTAAAGGACTCCAGGCCTCAAACTTGTTAGCATATGGGATGTGGTGTCAGATCCCAATGTGATCTCCTCACTGGAGCCCTCAGAAGAGTCGTAGGTTAGCATGTAACCATCTATCTCAGCCTTGACAGGATCCCATGACACCATAAAGCTGGACTCTGTCTCATCTCGAGCTGAGAGGTTAGCAGGATCATCAAGTTCTAAGGGAAGGATGTTAGTAAAGGATATTAATGCACTAAAACCTGCACATAAACTGTTGTTAAACCTAAAATGTGATTCAGCTTGAGACTCGATCTCATAATTGCCTGAGAATAATTAGGTTAAGATCCAAACATCATCTGAATGTTGACAAGCTCAGATCTTGTAGAACCCCACCACCACCACCACCACCATCACTTCACTTTTCAGGTCAACAAATTTCACTGGCATTAGGTAAAAAGTAGATGAACTTTTTAAAATGTATATATTTGAAATCATCCCCCAAATTTCATGACAATTGGGTGAAAAATTGCACGTAACTTCTTTCAAATAATGTCTGAATTTAACTGTGAGCAAATCACAAGTAGTGAGTAACTGTTTTGTACAGTGTCTTTAAAATTTCCTTCAAATTTTAAGATTAGTAGGTGAAAATTATTGAATAACTTTCAGCTAATTGTGAACCTAACTTATATTTATCAAAATGTATTCAAGAAATCAGCAGCTATTTATTGCTTTCCTCTCTGGAAATAGCAGAAAATTGTACCACAGTGATGTTGGGTCAATTCTCTTTACATTTCATGGTGAATTGTGATTTGATTTAAAATAAATCATTCACTAATTGTCCCCTGCTAACTTTGAAATTCAGAGGAAATTTCAAAGAAAATGAACAAAAATAACTACCAATCATGACTTGCTCAAAATTAGATTCGGAACTTGTTAAAAGATGTTACATGCTTATTTTCATCTGATCATGAAATTCGGGGAACATTTCAAATGAATAATAAGAAAGTTTGTCTACCTATTACCTAATTATGATGAAATTTGCAGATCTGTCAAGTAAAGTGTTTCCAAAAACCTTTTTGAGCTCTGCCATTAGCTGGTCAGGTAATTATGTGTCCTGAATGGGAGCAGAAGGTAAAAGGTTTGAAACCTGTCTCAGCCTGTGTAGAAACCTTCCCACTGGCTTTGCTCCCCTTGACGGCCCAGATGTAGACAGTATAGAGGACCCCAGGCCTCAGGCCGGTCAGCACATATGAAGAGGTGTCTGACCCCAGTGGGATTTCCTCACTTGAGCCCTCAGAGGAGCTGTAGGTTAACATGTAGCCATCAATTTCAGCCTGGGGTCGATTCCAGGACACCCTGAAGCTGGACTCTGTTTCGTCTTGGGCCAAGATGTTTGTTGGTGCATCCAGCTCTGTGTGAGGAGTTATGGTTAGTAAAGACTACATCGAGTGCAAACATTATAATGATTACACACAGCTGATTAATATCATTGTTATGTTTTAAGGATCAGACATGTCAAACCTGGATTAAGCCTTAGAATGAGTCTTATATGAGAATTATATTTTAGCAATTTAAAACAGAATTTAATTTTCTTTAAGTATCATATTTGAAATGATTTAATTTGACATCACAAGAATCAAAATGGGTATATGTTTTTGTTTTTTTTATCTGCTGAGGTTTTGAATCTAAGTTTGACACTCTGTTATATCAGGACTATTAGATATTATAAGCTATGTTAATAAAGAACATGCATTCTAATATTGCAAACACTAGTACTTGCAAGACCTCCAACACAGCATAGGAAATACAGCACTGAATCTCATTTTGTAAATATGCTACTCACCTAACACTCAATATTTGAACTCAAAGAAAACTTCTCTTACACCTGTCCCTTGGGCTTAAACAGGTGTAAAAAAGACATTGGGTACACCACAAACAGCTCAGTGCAGTTTGTTGAACCTGTCATAACACACCAAAATATACACAAACAAACCTGCAGCAGCATACTAAACAAAACGACAAATCAAAAACAATTGTACTGAAAAATTATTAAGTATCTCCGGTTGGCTGCTTTCTCAGACTGATATAAAAATAAACATTCGCACTATTTGTGTTCAAAAGTTAAATCAACACAATGACAGCTGCTGCTATTTTAAAACTGTCTGTAAATGTCCCAAAAGATTTGGGTTCTTGCGATTGACTGATTATCTGAAGCAGTTTGAATATCTGCCGATCAACGTGCACCAAAGCGCTCTTCTGCTGCTTTTCTTCAAAGACATCTGAACAAACAGACAGCAACAGCTGCTAAACTTCACAACTTCACAACAGTAGGGATCAAGAGAAATGACAACACAGGCTCAAGAAAATAACTGGCTCTGCCGAATAAGCAAAATTGGCTCTTCTCAAACATCTTTGAGACATTCAGCCTTGAGCTACACTAAACCTTTAAACGAGGTGTCCAGTCTAATTATGTTTAATAGGCTTTTTCAGTGAGAGTTCAAGTTTCCCTCCTGGCAGTGCTGCAAAAAGTGGTTTAGCCTCCTAAGTGTCTAATGTCCTAATGTGTGATGCGTTTCACTTCTCGTTACAACAAAAAAGTCAAGGGAATTTTGCAGGGAAAGTAACCCTTGAAAGATCAAAAGGAGATGATTGGTACATTCGGCACAAGGACTATTAAAGGAAGGAGTGTGCACAAAGAAGCTTTAGAAAATAAGGGACTTAAAACATCACTGTCTGTCCAGAAAGTAACAGAAGAAAAAATAATGGAAGATAAATAAGCTGCAGGGAAGACTTAGTGCTTGAGAATTACAGGCCCAGGAACACTCCCATTCTGTTATTTAAAAGACCGACTGAAATGTTTTGTAGAATTTGGCCATGCTTCTCAAATGCAGCTTCTGTGAAACTCTTTTGATTCCTGAACAGGCACCTTCAAAGTTATTGGTCCTCTATTTAAAAATAACCCGTGAATCTCTTAGGCTGTAAACTCAAAAAAAAGAAAATAGAAAACTTTTGGAGCATCCCCTAACCTATTCAGGGTACCTCACAAGTGTACCTGTCTCAGCCTCTGTTGAACTCTTCCTGCTCATTCTGTCTCCCTTGTAGGCCCAGATGTAGACCGTGTAGAGAACTCCAGGCCTCAAACCAACCAGCCTGTATGAGCTGAGGTCTCGTCCTACAGGAATGTCCGCACTGGAGCCCTCGGCCGAGGTGTAGCTCAACATGTAGCCATCTATTTCTGCCTGGACTTGATCCCAGGACACTGTTGCAGTGTCTTCTGTCACTTCAGTGGCAACCAGGTTGGTAGGAGAGTCAATGTCTACAGGGGAAAAAAAAAAGAAACATAAACAGAAAAATCCTCATTCTTGGTCCATTTATTCATTCACGTGTGCTGTAAAGCTCAATTGAGGAGGAGAAGAAAAGGAAAGCACAGGACAAAAACCTGAAGATCTAGTGAAACAAAATATATTTCACATTCACAAAACAAGTATGACAAGAATATAGACTGGAAGAAAAATACAATGGTTTGAAAGACATTTGTTGTTTAGTTCTAACAAACCATACATCTGTAAGCTGCATCCGTTAGCAAGAAAAAGGAAAATCATTTTGCACCAGCTTTTTTGAATAGTTTCAGGTTTACACATAGAAAAAGGTAACAGTTATGGTAAGAGGAGAGAAATATCAGCTTTCAAAAGGGAACACAAGTTTGCTTTTATCGTGTCTAATATTTTTCTTCTACCAAGAAGCTTGGCTGTGTTCACACATTGTTTCTGCTTTTCACAGATAACAATGACTTTTAGCAGCACATCTAGAACATAAGTAAATGATAAAGGTCAAGTTTAAAAATTAAGTTGAATCAAGTACACTTAATTATGTTGCCATAAGTTTTGAAGAGATAATCATGACTTACGATTTCCTCATCATGGCTTTTTTTCCATCACATCACATCTTATTCTTGTGTATATGACATTTTAAAACTTGACATAATTCTTTAATAAAACCCTACATTTCTGTTAAGTTTCTGATTTCTAAATTAGTTTCATCACTATAGGTTTGACTGACCTTTGTATTTAACTTTTTCCTAAAAGAGATGATTAACATTTAATAATGATGAATTTTGAAGTTATTGTTTTTGGGAAATTTTCTCACTTATTTCAGGTTTTCTTTGGAGGATAAAATATGCTCCTATGAAAATCACAGCTGAAAAATATCTGCAGTATTTTTTTAATAAGACTCTGAAACAAAAACAATTTTGAAAAGTTCAGTGAAATACTCGTGTTTTGCATTAAGTGTTCATTCTGTTCTTCTTCAAGCATACAATAATAAACACATGCTCAAGATTTAGGGACAATGTGCTCCTGCTTTCAAAAGATCAAACAAAAACATATTACACTTTTGGGTGTCAGTTGAAAACAGGAAACAAATAGTTGTTTGCCTTGTTTTAGTCCATCATTTAGAAAGAAAAAAATCAGCCCTCACTCCACCATATTTTTCTCAATAACAGCGAATCTTGCATTATTTTTTTTAAGACCAGAGGCCTTTTAGCTTCTTTGTTTATGCACATGGCTTCAATAGAATTTATTTAATTGGGCATCATAACACAGCAGGGGTAACGTTCATGATCATTACTGAGGGTATGTTCACTGTAATGAGAAAAATCAAAATGCACAGATTTAGATTTGGTGTGCAACATCCTCAAATATGCTAGAGATACAAACAAACTGAGGCAAAAATTGTGTTCAGGCCCTGAGAAGCTCTTTTAAAGACTATTAGCAGCACACAAGTCAACTTGCAGTTTTTTCCTATTCAGGATGAGCCGTCGTAAGAAGAAGATGCTGGAGGACAGAACCAACGTTTGTAGAGTCAGTGGGGACTCACGGGACATGCACAGAAGCCTGCATTGCAGTTGGTATGTGTTGATGCATGTGTGTGAAGGAGTGTTAGCCTCTATAAAGGGAATTTTCCCGAAAGTAGAGATAAAGACACAGCGAAAAAAGGAAGAGAGACAGAAAATAAAAGAGCCACAGAGGCAAAGTGGGAGAGACATACAGGAAGTAAAGGGAATGTGAAAGCAATCATCATTAAGGATTATTCCTTTGTGGCAGCAGCTCAGTTGAGGTCAGTCTTGTGTCAGTGTGCAGTCTGCATCATGAAAAATGATTTATGAAGCATACATGAGAAGAAAGCAGCTATGCAACTGTCTAACTCCATTCCCCCTGTTTGCCTCTTCTCCTGCTGTCACTTCCTTGTCCTTGTGGCTGCACGGCTTGACAGATGATGTGAGCCAAAACATGTACAGAATTCGTAATAGCTCCATTTTTTTCATCAGCATTGAGTGTTCCCACTAAAGTCTAAAAGTGAGAGTCCATTCAGCTGTGTGAGTACCTCAAACAAGTGCTGTTGGAGGAGTTCAGAAATCGGAGTCCATTATTTAAGTCAACACACTCATCGTTGTTAAGTCAACAGTCAATGATGACTTCAGGGATTTACATTTTAGGAAAATGTCTTGGATTAAAACTGTCTTTTACTGGTTGGATGACTATGAAAAACTTGAGCTCTGTTTCAGAAAAGGAACTTTTGCCATCACAGATCATGTCTGCAAAGCCTGGGAGACAAGGCAGAGCGTATTATTTGCTACTGAGGTGGGAGAAGATCAGGCAAATCTGTATCTGTTGTAAATTTTTACACTGTGAAACACTGTGTCTTGTTAACCCAAGAGGGTTGGGCACTTTATGTGCATGACACATAAATAAAATACAATCAATAAATCAACCACTCTCACAGAAAACAGTACATTTTTATATGACTGTTCATTGAGGATGACGTTGCAAAATCAAAAGGTGGTGGCATCCAACAAATGTAAATATGTATGTAAAAGTTGGGCTGAATCTTTTTTTTAGATTTACTTATATATTATTTTGGGTGGCTGATCATCAATCATCCAAACAGAACATGATTGTCATGATTGTCATTTGGATCAAAAACTGACCTATGACCGACACTCATTGTCTTCTGTGTTAGCTGTCTTCCAGCGCACAGACTGAACACACTGAGCCTTTTTTTTCCTCACACCTTTGATTTTCTGTTTTATTTTGGCAATCAGCCTGTTTTTTCCTTTTTTTGTAATGAATATACCTTTTTCCTTTATTGTTCCATAGCAGAATTATGGGAGTATAACTAGACTCTGTTTCCCTAGAAAGTTTTCATACAAAGTTGTAATAATTAACTTTAAGTGGCGCTCACAGTTGTTCAAGTCTTAAAGCCAGTTTTAGCTTCAGGAGGTGTAAATGTGCATTACGCTTTGTCCAGATAGCTCAAGGGCACAAGGACTCATATCTGAACATTTGTTGAACTTGTGGGGCTCAGATTGCCAATTTAAGGCCTTGGTCTTGTTTACAAGCCAATTTAGAATATGGAAGACTTGAACTACAGATAGAGATAGTTTTAGCCTTCACAATGTTTTTTTTTTTTTTATGCCCAAATAACAGAGTCAGTTTAGAGCAAGGGCTGTTTGACAAACACATCCACATGAATCTCTGGTAAGCAAAATTTCAAGATGCCAAAGGTCCATACAGTAAATAGTTCAGAGTGAAATAGGAATCATGTTTTTAATTGATAACTGAAAAATTGACTCTGAACCTGACTCGGGTAATGGAGTCATAAGTGCTCTTGTCTGTAAGTACCTGGTTAGGAATAAATGTGACCCTTTTAAATACAACGTGCTCCACTCTGTTTTAAGTCAAAGTGACATTTGTACAGCTAGTAAAAAAATACTAGAAATGCATAAAAAAATAACGCCTACAATTTCTATTTATGAGCATCAGAGAGCATTTGACAGTTTACTTGGAAGGTCGGTTAATGCTCTTTATCCCACGCCACACTAACCAAAACTATACCATTTAGTTTGTAACTGACAATCAAAGCTTATACTTTACAACGCTCTGGTCTCCATCAAAATAAGTATGTGTTTCTGTCTGCCTGCTGAGAGTTGTTTTCTCTGCAGTTCCTTTTCTCGAAGGCAGTGTAGTCGCTCACTGGCTGCTTGATATGTTCAATGTGTTATAAAATCTTTTTTCAACCACTATTCCTTTTCTCAGAGAGCCCTGCTTTGCTCTATAGCTACACAGTATGATGGATTGAACTGGTCCAGGCGTTCTGCCCCACTAGCCGAGCACCGACAGTGGATACCGAGCTCCAGAACATGAGCTGTGGCTTTGGCCATTTGGAAAACAGCTTATCCATTATGAGCGGCATGTTCAGCTGAGGCATGAACCGCAAGGAGCACAGCAACAGGTCGTCTTTCATCATTTACAGCCTCACAGCCTAACAGCCTTCCCATACTGAAACACTGCTGCTACTGACCAGGCAGAGCAGAGGAAACCTTTCAAAGTGTTTATCCAACACTTGCATGATAACTGAATGATAGGTCATGGTGAAAAATGAAGGATGTAACATGGTGAATGTTACAAATTGGAGGACTCAATGAGTAACACTTAACTAAGTCCCAGTCACTCACCATCTTCTTTTTTATCAGTGCTCTTTAACCACAGTCACACAAATGAAAAGCTGATTAAATTTAGCCTTAATCAGATGTCAAAATTGTGGAATTGTGCAATTTCTAGGGCCCCTGGTTAGCATAGCAGAGGAGATTTAGTCTTTTGATCCTTTGTCATATGTCTTTTCCCATTTTTTCTTCTAAGTATTTTACTCTATCCACTGCCCAATCCTAAAAATATATAGCAAGCCCCTAAAAGAACAATTTTTAATGATACAGGCATGTACAGAACAACCTGACTCTCAAACACCCTCTCATTACTATATACTAAAACAAAATTTTAGGGCTATGATGTGCCATTATGATGTTTATCTAAAATTTGAACAAATATTGTAGATCCACCACACTAATGTTGCTACAATTGGAATATGCAATTTATGTACAAACCTATCTAAACAAGTAAGTGCTCCTTCTCACGTTTTCACTTGACATTTTTCTGGCATGTGGGCTCAGCGCCTGCAGTATTGATGGACTGCATCAGAGTAGACAGGGTACTCCCAGTGGACCATGAGAGGTGATATAGTGTGTCCAGGTAACGCTGAGACTTAACATTCAACTCTCCTGCCAAACTCAAACCCATCTGCTTCAGGTTATACGGGACTTTATTGAATTTGAATCATCATCGGCAGCAGCAGTCATGGTATGTTGTGTTTATGCACTTTTAAAATTTCTCTGAAAGTTAGCGGCTGTGAAACATCAGCTCAAAGAAGAATGTTGGTATTTCCCTAAATGTTACTGAATCCTTTCACTTGTGAACCAACAACAGTTGAAGGATATCATGCAGCCACCCATGCAAACATACACACATCCTCACACGGCCCATAAAGCAGATTAAACATATAAACTAAACTTAACTAAATGTACTACAAGCCAGAAGAATGACATAGCCATGCTTAAAGCCCATGCGGAGGTCAGAACAGATACTGATAAATATCAAACTGTCATTCAAAAACATACGGTTCTCAGTTTTTCTATGGTGTATGGTGTATTTACTGTTTAATTTTGAATTTTCTGGGGCACGTAAAAAGGAAAAGTTTTAAAAAAGAAAAAAAAGGCAAAAAACCTTACATTTTAAAAGAGGGCCAGATTATGTTGAAGGAGGATGGTTGTGGAAAAAAGCTTTCAAGACTGAAGTCATAACAAGGGACAAATGCTTACTTTTTGTGATAAAAGGTCTTATATTTATGAGAGCAAACTTGTACAGTAAAAAGTCATAAAATTATTGAAATAAATTCATAAGTTAACAAAAAAAAAGTCTTTTAAATTAAAAACAAATTAGAGTCTTGAATGTACAACTATCATTCAAGAAAAGCAGTGATGCCGTTCTGAGAATGAAGTTGTAAATTTAGATTTAGGCCATAGTTTAGTGGAATATTGTTGTAACTTATGAAAGAAAGTACTTTTTATAGTTAAAGAAGTTATAATTTCAAGCTATGATTATTCAGTAAAACAGCAAACATAGGAATATCAGAAATGCAGTCAGCAGCCTTGTTATGTTAAGTGTGATAATGACCTGAAATGTAACTAAAAGAAAAATCTAATAAAACCCAAAATATAAGATGCAATAAAATATGTAGTAAAACCCAAAATGTAATAAAGTTATTATGTTTTGGGGTCGGCATCTGTTACAATACCGACCAGTTTATTACACTTTGGGTTATACTACATATTTTTTACATTTTTGACATTTCAAGCTCAGCAATTTTGTTATGTTATCAACCATTGTTTTACATTTCAGGTTTTATTAAATTCAGGTCATTGCTCCAAATTGGGCTCTAAAAAAACCTGCTCTAAGATTGTGATCTTTCTTGTGAAGTCGGACCTAACAGCTGAGGATGAGCAGATACAGAACCGTGCAAAGGCTGCTTATTGACCAACAAGGTTTCTTGCACAACCCATTCAGGATCCTGATATTTATGAAGAAGAGAGCTGATTTCCAAAAGTATTAGGTATTCAATTATTAATGAAACATACTCTAAATTATAACTCCACAAGATACTACACATTTCAGCCAAGGCAGCTGGTTGCTATTCTGATCCATTCAGGTTAACATACAGGCTAACCACCAATAATATAAATTTATTACTTGTTCTTCTTAAACTAGGCACTTTATTTACACAAATGTGGGGCTTTTTACAGTGTTGGACAAGGCAGATGGTAAAAATGTGGAAAATATGTAATAACCCCCATAATGGAAGGAGTCAGCCTCAGCCAATTAAACAAGTGCTCAGTTTACTGCCTAACGGTAGCATAGTTCTGCTAAAACAGCCTCTGTGAGACCCATCATATTTATTTCCAACCTCATTCTTGCTCTTTAATTCTCTGTACATAAATATTTTTTATTCCCTCTCAGTGTTTCAGCCTATTATTCCTATCCCACCTTCTTTCCTTAATATAATCATAGCACATCTACTCCTCTTGTTCTTTGAGTTTGAGTTCATTTATTTAGAACAGGGACAATACATATTAATGAAAATATACATGTAAATATGTAAGATTATAGCCAACGGCTAATTTCCATTTTTAGTCCCTTTGGCAGATTGTTTTCAGAATCAGAATCAACTTTATTCGCCAGGTATGCTTGAACATAAAAGGAATTTGTTGTGGTATACTGTGCTCTCTTGTACAAGGTAATGGTAAGGCATAAAGGTAAAAAAGTAATAATAAAAATTTTGCATGAAGAGTGTTATCAACAACTATAGACACAAAGAATAGCAAATAGACAGGGCTAGTATTTACAAGCTAAAAATGCGATAATAGTGCAACAGTGAGTAGTGCAGGAATGCAGATATTAAATGAGGCAGTTTAACAAGTTGCAAAGTGGGTTAAATAAACAATAAATAATAATGAAAAAAATGTACATTATGCTGTTACATTAAATATCTATGTGATTAATCACAGTACTTGTCAATAACATAAAATAATTAAAATCTATAAAACAACACTAACGATGAGTAGAGCTGTGAGCCTTCATGGCCAGTAAGTAGGAGGAGCAACTACAAAGAGAGAAAAACACAATAGGACAGGAAATAAAAAAGGAAAAGCAAGAACTATGAAAAGCATAGTGGATCATGAAAAATACCTTTTATCAGATATTTTCACTTTTCCTCCTTATGCTCTTTTTATCTGTTATTGCATATGACTGCACAGGCCCCAGAGGAACGACTGTACCACTTGGGTGAGATTAAAGGTGAGTGTGCTTTGTGTTGAGCTCTGCCAGTCAACATGAAACCAGCAAGATCTAACTAGCACACAGAGCCGAGGCCTATCCTCCTCAATCATTGCTAAGCCTTTTCCTGAAAAACCTCAAATGAAGGATTGTAGCAACTCAGGTGAAGACGAGCCCTGGTCTGTGCAGTGAAGATTAGCACATCTGCACATACACACACCTGCAATTACTGCTCAAGCAGGTCGGCATAATATAAAAAAATAATGACAGGGGCCCTTGAGTATCTGACAGGCTGCAGAAGAAGAGAGGTGAGCCTTGAAAGCACCTACCCAACACTGATGCCTGAAAACCATTAAATTGGCTGCTGTAGGGATTAAATCATGGAGGGCTTTCAACCTGGAGACCTTTTTGAGCTCTGAGAGTGAAGGAATATGAGAACGACATGATAGGAGACAGAAATATAGGATCCAACAAAATAAAAATCAGCAGAATACAGTGAGTAGTTGAAAACCTGCTGTGTCTTAATAGATCGTTACTTTGTCACTGCAATATAAATCCTAATGCAATTGAATGTGAAGACTAGCTGTAAAATGAATTCCCCCTCACGTCTTAAAATACCACATAATAAAACCTATGAACACTGCTGGACTCAGTGCCATGCTGCCACAATCTAACGTTACCAGATGGACTGTAAATCAAAGACCTTCTCACCTCAGTAGTCAGGAGCATCTTGCAGTCGTTACACTATTCATATAACATTTCTCTCTGGTGAACAGGCTGACCACAGCCACTAGGACCTGTCCAGACTATTGGGCTGAGTTCCTTCCCTCTATTATTAGCCTATAATCATGCTCCCTCCTTGCTTGCTGTATTCATTATGCTATTATCATTGGCTGTGTTGGAGGTAATTTCAGGTTTCGCATGCAGACTGTGCTTGACATATGATATGCTTTTTTTCTATTAGAGGATAACCGCTGTTAAAATGTAGGTGGCTTGACAAGAGTTGAAAGCAGTTTTTAATGCTGCACACAAATCAAAACTAAGTAGAATATGAATATACTTGGTGCTTCTCAGTGTTTTTCTCCTCCACAAGTGGCTTATCTGTTATTTTCAGTTTAACCAAATGAAGACAGTCTGTGGCATCACAAGGAGGGATGAGAAGGGAGTCTCTGAAATGTATATCCTCCTGTACTCCAGTTGAATGAAAATGAGCCCATGTTGTGTGTATTGATAACGGTGAGGCACTTTTCAAAAAACCTTAATCCTCCAAGAAGTAGCTGGTTTGGGCCATATTGCACACAGTGGAGAAATAAAAAACAGCAGCATACTCACAGAGATCAGATAAAATGTACAGTCGGGCTAACTTCAAGAAATGAAATCTACCAGGTATGCTGAAATTAAGCACACTGCGAGATAAATGGATGAAATAAAATCAATGACAGGGTCAGTATAGATTAGATGTACTTAATAATTTAGATGAAATGCTGGTCACTGAAGGGCAGGCTAACAGTTCATAAAAACCATCGTGTTAACACTGACCTGTGGCTCCTGTGACCGTAGCCTCTCTCCCCTCACTGCCCCCTTTGATGGCCCGGACCGAGATCTGATACTCTGTTCCTGGAAACAGACCTGCAGGAAAAGATCATTTTTACAAAATTAAATATAAAAGATGTGATGAACTTCACTGTGTATCCAACAACAATACCTCAAACCAAGAGATCCAAACCAAAAGAGGCCCTGAGGTCCACAAACAGTTGAAGCCAAAGAAATGAAAATAATCCAATTAAAGTGACTGTGAGGAGAATCCATTTGAAGTGGTTTGCAGCGCCCCCTCAGCTCAAGACACCATCGCAATGAGGAAATGTACTCAATCACGGTTAAGTAGCGCTGTTGTTTGAAATGCTACAACAAGCAAGCTTTGTTAGTTTGTATCTTAGTTTAGTGACTTACAGGTTACATTTAGTGCTACTTGCAGCCCGGTGCTCTGAGATGTATGCATACCATGTGACATTAGTGAATCCTGGTTATGCCCTGCCAGTCCTCGTCTACCAAGCAGAGCGAACGTAATCTGGCCCTTCATTTTATTGATAGACTCTATCAATATGCATGTGGGTTGGAATGAAGTTTCACAAACAGCTTAGCCCATGTTTTAGCCTTCAGCCCATGCTCTGTCACTCTCATGTTTAGCTTTGTTCTGCTCTACTGTCCCTTTTCTGCCAGGCAGCACTATTACTGCTATGACTACTGAGTAAATCACATAAATTCTTTTCAGCTGAGAAAACACAGATCTCTTCTCTCACTGCCATAGTTCATTGGCCAACATGGTGTTGTCATGGAGACATCTACATGCATATATCAATTCAGACCAGTCTGACCCCATCAGGAAGCTGGGACATACAATTTTAGAATTAACCTATGCTAGTGCTGATGATGATCTCATTTTAAATTGGGAATTATCATCAGGCATATATCTAGATTTGAGACTTTTTCAAGATCACTCAGAAAGTGCTTACGGTCCCTTTAAAATGTCATCCACATTCAAGTTCTCTCCTTTTTTAGAATACTGGATGCAGTCATTTTCTCTGGCAAATAAACTTCTTGGGGGTCCAATTTAAAAAAAAAAAACTTCGTGTCTTAAAAACGTTTTTGAGAAAGATATTCAGCCTCTTTGTTATCTTTACCCATGGCTTCTAATCTTCCCCCCAGCTGTGTTATACACTTAACTCTGATTGACCTGAAACCCATAACTAGGAGTTATAGCCTAACAGTTAAAAAGTAGGCCTGGAGGTTTCAAAATGCATTATGTCTGCCTGTTACATCACTTACCCACAATAGTGTGTTTTGTGCGCGCCTCTTGGCTCATCCGCACGTTTTGCTTTTCCCGCCGTCCCCTTGGATCAATGTGTGTCAGCCTGAAGCGATCCACCTCCACTGGTGGGTTCTTCCAGTCCACTTGGATTGAATCTTCTGTCTGGCCAAGAACTTGGATATCATCAATGACTGTTCCATCTGGGAAGAATACAAGACAATAACATGAAACTGGTAGTACAGACATGACCCTTGAACTGGAAACCTTGTGTGAAATGCTCTGTCATAACATTGGCCTGCTCTCCTCTGCTCCCACCGTGGCCTTGAGCAGGATGATGAATTATTTCCAGCTCAAAGCGTGACCTTCAAGGGGAGGGGATGTCAAAGTATTTGTGATTGAATGGAAGAAAAACTGCAGAACTGAAATTGCAAGTGAGTCAATGTAAGGACTGAAAGGAAAATATATCCTTCTTAGAAACAAAACCAACAACACCTACCTTTGTTGTCAGAATAATTCAATGATGACATGACCACAATTGCTTTGATATGACAAATAACTTCTGCCTAAAATGGTAAAGGCACACTTAAGATCAGATGGATAATTCTATTGGATCTGTTGTCACAGATAAGTATCATGACAAGTGCATCCCCTCCTGTTTACTTTTGCTCTTTTTATGCTGTTTGTTTGGGCTATCTTTAAACAATCAATTAAAACAACTGGAGGACAAAACTGATAATTCTGCACTACATGACCATGTCATTCCCCTAGACTTGTGCTCCTCCTTAATTTCCTTTTTCACAGAAAGTAATGGTAATTTTTAATGAAAGGATTCAACAAAGTCTGAGAATCAAAGGCATTGACTATACAATTAATGCACTTGTTGGTGGTTTGCTCTAGTGTTTTGCTGCACTGAATTATAAAGTCAAAGATTTAAAGGTAAAAACTTCAGCCATAGATGAGTCAAAAATCAGTTTGCAAGAGACATCTGACGTGGTTTCAAGTTATTAAAGAACTTTGCATACCTTTAAATGTTGATTTATGCAAATGTAAGATAGAAAAGTGCTATGTTGAACATTAACACTACCAAGAAGGGTGACAAAGTCTGTTGCAGATGGTGGCAGAACAAAACTATAAAACAAAACAAATGGCACTAAAATAAATGATGCAGCGGTTTTTAAATACAAGCCATTGTGTCTTTCTATGGGATAAAGAAAAACACTAACATGAGCCCTCTTTTGAAGTAGATCATTGTTTGAAGTTGAAAACTATGCTAAATGTCTGCCTCCTGCTGAGTTTTCCTCACAAACCAACAAGCCAGATGATGGCGTGCTTTTCCCAGGCCCATATGGAGATGCCATGCTGTGTGAGGTTTTCAATCGCTAACCAAGCAAACCACACATTAGAGTCAAGCTCAGTCTTTTCTTGTGTCTGTTTGTCCGTCTCAATGACACCCACCAATTCTGTCTGTTAATATCTTTCTCCTCACATCTGCATCTACCACATCTGTGAGCAACTCAGTTTCCATTTAACACATCCGTGGAACCATTTCCTTGTAATTACCTTAAAATTTTACAGCTTACTAACCAGCTCCGAATGAAACACTTACTAATGATAGGATTCAACTTGTCCTTCGAAAGCATCTGAGTAAAAGACATATAAAACGATGAATGTGGGGGAAAACTAGATAATGTGCAGAAGGTAAACTGAACATGGGCACATATGCATCGAGCAGTGGTATCTAAAACTGTTGTTGATATTGGCCATATTAGAAACAATTTAAAGATTTGTCATCTCAGATTTATCTCTTGTTTTCCAGATCAGGATTCTTTATCTTAAACATTTCATGCCTTCCAACATTTAAGCTCTTTACACATGAATGTTGTCATGCCTTATTTCAGGTAAGGCAAGAACTCATCAAACTTACCTTCAACCTCACATGTGACCACTTAATCCACAAAAAATCCAACTAAATCTCTTCATACCTGCAGGCTTTACCTGGCCTTCCTGCCACAAGGTCACATCTGCTTTTAACCACCAAACCACCAAAGTATTTAAAGCCAACATGCTGCTTGCAACTCTCTTCCACTTCACCAATAATCTGCTTTGTTGGCAAAGGAAGCAAACATTTAGCCTCGTTTATGGTTTCTGTCGCAGCCCGAGCTCACCTGTGGTAGCCTCTATCCTGTCTGCTTCACTCTGGATTTCCTTGATAACAGCACGCACCTCGACGATGTAGGTAACTCCAGGAGACAGGCCTGTGATGAGGTAAGAGTTCTCTGTGTTGGGAATCCGGACCTACAATATAGTGGGTTGAAATGAAAGTAATTTTAAACTCAAACATAAAATGCACTTCTTCACACCACAGCTGAGTGCTGATGTAGTAAGCAGTAGTAGAAAAGCATGAATATACTAGTATCATATGAGACAACCACATTTTTTATCTTGTCATTCATTAATGTTACAGCAAAGTATCATCACCTGGGTCATACATGCCATCAGAGAAACTTTTGTAGACGCTTACTCTAGTTGCTTATGAATGGAAACAGAAAAATATAAAATATTAAGCTAAGTGTGGACAAACACCAAGTGCAAATATGCAAATTTCAAGGAGTAATTGTTCATCAATCTGAGAAAGACAGTCTAAAATCTAAAGTGGGTGTCCAAATTGTCTGTCAAAATACGTATTTTTTAAAAAGTGGAAAAATGCAAACAAAAAAAACATACCTGATGTGAAAACTAACCTCTAGAAAGTCTTTTATGATTGATTTTATGCAGTGTTTATCATTAACTGAGGTCATTTAAAATTTATCTGTGAATGACACAAAAGCTAAAAGCTAAAAAGTAGAGGGCCCTTAAAACAAAAAGGGGCGGTCAAGAAAGCCAAAAGAACTATAAATCATTCCAACCATAAGCTCTCATCTGAGTTCTTTTCAACGTTGTCAAGACAGATATTAAACTCTTTTGTTCCTCATTTCCATCGGGATGCTAAACCAAGATGGTCTGAATTGACATAGTGACCTGTTCCTGCTAACTTGTGATTAATAAAGTGTCTTTCTCTATTCATTTGGTGCTTTGGGGTGGAATTTATTTCATGGCACAGCTGTGCTTTGTAATGTTGCTGTTTGACTTTTTGTTTGGTTGTTTGCTCAGTTGGCTGCTCGACTGAATTACCCTTTGAGATTAGTAAAGTTGCCATAATCAGAAACTTCGAAGCTGATAATAATGCCTTTTTTTGTTGACAGAATCAAATATCTAAAAAGATAGTCCAATTACAACATTGTTTGTGACCTGAACAAAACACATCCTATTGTGTAATATTTTCTAAAAACAACAGTAGTTACTGGATTCAATGAAAACAATTATAAAAACATACTTCCTCCATGGTGCCCTTGTCATCCTTGTCATAATACGTCAGGATGTAATACTGTGCTCCACGAACAGTCTCCCACTCCACCAAGAGGGACACATCTGTCGTCTGGACTAGGCGCAGACCCTGAGGGCCAAGCACTGATGGAGAAAGACAGAGGGAAATGGACAGAGGGAGACAGACAGTGGGGCAAATGTTAGTGGAACTTAAAACATACTGTAATAAAACCTTCAACCACCCAAATGACTTCTTCAGCATCTTGTTTTTCCCTGAGAGCTTTTGTGCCTTTTGACCTCACTGAATACAAATGCATCAACATGTCATAACACTATAATGCAGTAGTGAGCTATTATAAAAGAACAAAAACTTTAATTCCAGCATGTTTATGTGATTACATCTATATTTTACCCTTCATCTTTTTATGTTTTTGAGATCTAAATTTGATCATGTTTGAAAGAAACTTCAAGTTTTTGTCTTTTGATGTTCCCCACATTTTCCCATATTCTCCACGTGCCTTAAATATTAGTCTGATAGAGAGGGTACTTAGCAAACACATTCAGACACAGGTGTTTACATGTAAGCTTCCATTGCATACAGAAAAGAACAAAATAATCAAAGGCAAACAGAAGCTGCAGCATCAGTCTGGATAAGAACAATAACAAAACACCGGCCGTAATCAAGAAGACAGAAAGTCAGCAGAGCTGCTGAGGAATGCTTACCACCAACAAGAAGTGCCTACTAGAGCAATTAATGATAGGTATTGTTGATAGATTTACCAAAGTACAGCACAGTGCACACAAACTAAGCGTATTTAAAGTGGAAAAAGTGAAATGAGTGGTGAAGGGGTCCATCATAACTTTGGCAGGCAAAGAAATCACATCAGGTTCAGCTGCTCTCCACAAAGCAAAGACAGGAAGTGTAATGTTTGTGTTTCTCAAGTGTAGAAGTTCTTTTCCATCCAGTAGCACTTAATATCCCCCTGTTGCTACTCCAGGCACAACCATCAACAATCCTTACCCAAGAATAATATTTCAAAGCACCTTGGGTGAATAAATTAACATATTAAGATCGGAAAAAGTGGAAACCAATAGTCTTCTGTCGCTCATCTTGTTGAAGATGAGTGAAGTACAATTTAAAGGAGGACAGTATGACTGGAACAAGATGGTTCGACTATTTAAATAGTCTGTAAGTCTTCATTGTATGAGGATGTATTGTGTTAACAATGCCCACTTACACATAAATTTGTTTATTTTTAAGTTGCAGCTCAGGGTGCAATTATTTTGAGATGAGCTTTCTTTCCATTTATGAAAGTTTTTAACAAGTATGAGCCTATATGCTTGAACGTAGCTAAGTATGGTCTAAAGCTCAGGACAACATTCCAGGGCACAATTTTACTGACAATCAATTTTTTTCACTTCAAAACTAAATTTTGGCTGACTTCAGGCAACATAAATATATATTTTTTGTTAAATAGAGGCAATATTAGCCCCATTAATCAGGTTGTAACTTCCTTTGATACCATAAATATTTATTTTGTCATGACATCGACAGCTGGGAAAGAAAGGGCATGGCACTGGGTGTGACTGTATCTCAAGATATACTTCATACACTTGTGCTGCTGTCATCACCCACAGAGCTGACTGACATCCAGGTACTGAAATGGCAAGCAGCCACATAAAACAGAGATCTTTTTGGCAGTTTTACCCCTGTGCACGTCTTCTCCTGCTGCTATTATTCCTCACACCCAAGATCAACATAATATATTTTATTTTCTTACCACCCAGCTTCCCTCCAACCCTCACTCTTCCTCTGACACACTTCCA
Organism: Thalassoma bifasciatum; assembly: GCA_008086565.1. Classification (NCBI taxonomy): domain Eukaryota; kingdom Metazoa; phylum Chordata; class Actinopteri; order Labriformes; family Labridae; genus Thalassoma; species Thalassoma bifasciatum. Next base: position 49,354 of record RPOG01000428.1, read on the forward strand.
CTATTGACATTGGATTGAGTTCAATGGCACCTCCACACGAAGCTGCAGCTCTGTCTCTAGATATTCTCCCAAAGTATCTTGAAGAAACTAAATCCCCTGCAAGGGATTGACATAGCTGACCTGCTACTGTGACGCTTTCAGCGGTGCAATTTTTAAAGCAGTGCTGCAGGACCTGAAACTGGTTGTGGAGTCTCTTTAGGGGTTAGTTTTTGTAGAAGAATCAGAGGCAAATGTAAAACAAAACAAAACAAAACAAAACAAAACAAACCCCTGCTGTAAAGAATGTGCTTTCTATCCTGGATTGAAGGTAAGGGCGGCCATATCGTAAACAAGACAGACTTAGCTAAGTATAAAGTTCTATTCTGGAGTTTAATCTGCCTTAAGAGTATCTTTTTTTAAAAGCTGTTTTTTGCTTTGGATCTAAATTTTCAAGATCTGCTCAAAATAACTCTCACAGTATGACCTATGTGAATTAAACTGTCCATGCCTGACTGCTGCTGCTCACCTTTCTGCTTGTCTGCCCTTATATTGCCATAAAATGCAATTTTGTACTCTGCTCCTGAGGCAGTTCACTAAGAGGTTTGGTGAGCAGTGCATTTAGCAGGAGAGGTGATGATTTTGCTTAAGGGTCATAACTGAAATCCTACAGGACTGATGGGTTTTCTTGTATCTCTTGTGACAGTATGTGACTTGATGTCAGAAGCTGCCTTCAGACCATTGCTGTCAGGAGTCATGAGGTCAGCTCACTGAGAAGACCCCGTCAGCTGCTCTCTCTGAAATAACTGTGCAAGAGGTGCTTTAAATTCCACAGAAGTGGGTCACTAAGGCCCGCATGAGTACTGCTGTAATTATAGGCCTTGTCAGAGATGCTTATGTCAATGCCATGACCATTTACTGAAATAAGACTGTCATTTGAATGGGATTTCACAACTGTGTTAAGAACAGTTATTACCAATTTAAGCTGAAACCAGCATTGAAAAAGCATGAAATGTTTTAGCCTGAACCAAAGATGTAATAGCAAATAACCTGGTTAATAAAAGTGGACTGCTGGAAGATCTAAGAAGAAATTCAGGTGTATATTAAAAGTTGTTTCTTAATGATAGCGCTATGAAATTCATATGAGATAAACTGGGCTTTGGAGGACAAGTGTTAAATTTTTAATGGCTCCAAAGCTTCTTGTAACATCTGTGTTTTCCATGAGATAGTAGTTAATATTCACAGCTTTATGTCAGCAGCGCCATAGAGGTGACTAAATAAAGAGGTGAAATGTGAATGTTAATTCTCCAGAGGAACACAGATCAAATTTAATGTGAGCCCAGGTCGTAAAAAGTTATTATGCTGTACCCCAGATTTACAAATTACCCATAAAAAGAGCATGGTAGGATGTGCTTACTCAGAAACTATCCATCTCTAGAGGACACAGTGAAAGTGCTGCCGGTAACTTGAATGCATAATTAGATATGGTCCACTCAAAAGGTTTGGCTACACCAAGGCAGAAAACAGAAAGATGATGATTCAAATGAAAAATGCAGAAAAAGTCAGATATCGTTATGACCTGAGAACATTCACACAACATTTAGACGAACACTTGGAAGAATCAGTGACCCCCTTGTGGGGACAGGACTGGTAACTGTGTTGCCCTTTTTTCTGACAAAATACGGAGTCCACAATCACTTTTAACCTACAGATTATAATTTTTATGTACAGACAATATGTATCAGGAACACCAGTCTGTTAAGTTTCTTTTGTTACCTTGTTCTTTCCTTTCTATGTCCTGTCTTATTGTGTGAACTTGTGTCCTTTTCCTTTCAGTTCCCGTCAAGCTTCTTCCTCATTGCTGACCACCAGGTCCCACCCTTATCTGTTTCACCTGTTTCATGTTTTGAGCACTCCCTTTTGGTATTCAGCCCCTGGTGTGCCCTTCACACCCTGCACAGTTATTATTAGTGTTTACTTAGATTTTCCAGCGTACCTTAGATCCCCATTCCTCACATGGTATGACCGGTTTTCTGGTTACTCGTTTCTGTACTTGCCTGTCTACTCTGTACCTCTGCTTGATGATTGGATTACCTGTTTACCACACTAGTTGGTCTGATTAAAGACCTGTTTCGGATCTCACTGACTCCTGCATCTTGAGTCCTCATGTGTGGCCCTCAACAATATTGATAATTGTCTCATCAGCTTTTAACAAGCTAACTGGGTGTAGCTACCAGCAACCCCCCTTTTTATTTGTCTCATTTTTCTTAAACCATGAGAAGTTCAAATTAACATGTTGAGAAATGTTTTTGTGCTAATTAGCCACTGCTAATTAGCTGAGCCTCCACTTATTTCAGGGGTTACAATATGTGCCAAAAAAGAAAATCCACAATATTGGGATTATTAAACATTTGGGAACCTTACCTAGTGAACAGTCTTCTCCATAAAAGCCTTCATCACAGATGCACTGGCCATCCACACACTGGCCATTACCAATGCAGTCACTTGGACACTTCTGGATGCTACAGTCCTCACCAGTGAAGTGTGGGAAACACACACACTTTCCATCCACACATTGTCCTTTGTCATTGCAGTTATCTGCACACATCTGCTGGCTGCAGTCTTCCCCTGTGAAACCCTGGTGACACACACATCTCCCATCCACACATCGGCCATTGTCATTGCACTCATCGGGGCAAGAGGACACTGAGCAGTCCGGGCCTTCCCATCCCGGGTTACAGAGGCAGCTGCAGGTGTCATGCTGATAGGTACCTTGGCCATTACAGCTTGTGTCCACTCCTGAAATGGTTGTGAAAATGTGTTAATTTTCTTGTTTCACTGGGTAAAAAACAAACCTTCCTTGTTCATAATGACAATCAGACGATATAAGCTTACCTGCAGCACCTCCTTTCCCACAGCATCCTTGACTGCACTGGGTCTTTAGGTAGTTCACTTCTTCCTCTAGCCCATTTACTCTGTACAAAAGAGACCTGAAGCTTTCTGACTCCTCACAGTTACACTTTGGTGTCTGGAGCTTGATGTTGTGTCTGAAGACGATGTCATTAGCTCCGTTTTTAGTGGTCTCCGTCTGTAGATCTACAAAACAAGAATTATTCTGATTTAATACTTTGAGAGGGGTGATCACATACAATGATGCAAAGGTTAAAAACAGTAGCAACTCTAACTGTAAAATCAAGAAATCTTGCATTGCGGCTTAATACTTAAAATCTTTTCACTTGAGCCCTGTCTGAAGGAAATTCTTTAACACATTTTTATTCATTTTCTACAGTTTATCACAGCTCATATGTTTTCTTTTGTGAATTCACCCCTAAGTTGGCTTTTTCTCTGGCTGTAGCCTTTATGTTTGTTGATTACCTGTTCCATCCTGGGTTGGCATGCTGTCAATTTTACAACTAGAGCCGCCTGGGATGTCAATTTTATAGACATGACTGAAGGTGACTCCCTGCTCTTGGTCTGTAGGTTGTGGCGGGCTCACGGCGTAGCAAAGGGGTGAGAAGGTGCATAGAACAGACAACAGGCACAGGGCCCTCCACGGGAGTTCTGTGGTCATGGCTAGAAGACAAGAAAAAAATTGTGTAATTACTAAATTTTCTGACTTATAAGATGTTTTTTCTCCAACAAGAAAAGAACACACAGATCACGCATGAAAAAATAAATCTTTACTTTGTGTGAAACTAGGCTTAGAGTCCCATAAATCACCCTCCTCTGCATTCACAAGTCTTTTACTGTTTGGAAGATCTCTAAACAGGGACACAACTGGAGTCTGGTTCAAAGTATTTTTAATTCGACCAGAAATAAAATGCTAAACATCTGAGAATCCTTTGAAACTGTAAGATTATTAATAAGTAGTGCTGTCAAAAAATTACAATTTTTTTTTCAGATTAATCACAGATTTTCTGTGGAATTTGTCACAACAGATAAAATGTCTTTTTTTTTTTATCTGTAGTTGGTGTATTTTTCATGAGCAAAGATTCAAGAAAGAGGAGAATATACTATGTATATCAAACTATATGCTTTGCAGTAAACATGTTCATTAGACACACTCCACTTTGTATTGGGTCCAAGGTAGACTTCCTGAGGCCTGACATTTACTGGTGGTGTTTTTTCACAAACTGGGCGACGTGTTAGCCAAAGTGCTAGCAGAATCGCTGGCTACCTTATGCTTTGTGTTCAATGCGTTATTTTGCACTGGAAGTGTCTAGTGGTAAGAAAACTCTTTCCAGCCTAGTGTGCACAAAACTTTATGTTGCGAGACTGTTACATCTTGTTGTCTTTTTTTTCTTTGTTTTGTTTGTCAAACTCAAATTTCCCATTTAGAGAGCCAATGTGTTGTTTAGCATTTTCCATTTGGAGTTGGTTGGTTCTGTTTCCTGTCATACTGGATCAATTGCCCATTTGTCCATGCGCTGCAGTCATTCAACAGACAAACTACCCAAAATGCATAGCTAGAGATGTTTCAGGGATTTTGAGACATTCTGCACTGCAGATGAGTTATATTTGTTAAAATTTTTTAATCAGATGAATCATGATGATTGGGTTAATCTTTAATTTTGACAGCCTTATTTATAAGGTCAAGTTTTTCTGTCTTTACTGACATCATGAATGAGAGCCCAAATTTGCACCATGTTAGCTGTAAAAGAATTATTCTCCAAGATTCCTATATGGAGTACCATGACACAAAGTTTCCGATGGAGAGAGATTTATACATTTCATATGCTATTTAGTTTATGTTTTTACAATTTGTCAAGATTACATCTCAAGCATGAATTATGTCTGACAGACAGAGACTGTTTGTAGTCGCGGCTGACTGGACCTTAGTCTATGGGTTGCATGAGGGTCATAATTCTTAGTCACGGTTTTATAGAAAACTGAGGACAGACATACTGTCTTGATTACACATAAGTTATATTAAACTCAGTGGGGCACATTGCTGTATATTTTATCTCTGGAAGCCCAAACCATTATGTCACTGTGGTGTGTGTACGTGCATGTGTTAGGCTCTTGTTCCACAGTGTGGCAGCAGAAAGTGGGCAGTAATCACTTTGCCAGAGGTCCTTTTGATCTTGACCATAAATTGTGCTCAGTCAGGCATTTCTGAGCTTCTTAGAGGGCGGAAATCTGCCCTCAATGATGATGTCATTGTTTTTAATGAGAGTGATGTTATGTGAATTTAATACCTTTCAGAGGCTTCCCTGGAAAGCCAAATTACATGTTTTCAGTATAAAGCACCTATTTTAACTTTCAGTGGGTCTTTCTTTTAGACATTGGTCTGAACGAACATCTTGGTGTATAGGTTAAATTGTGGCTTGGGGAACTTCTGCTGTGTGCTGAGTGTGTGTGGTCTATGGAAACATAACACTTCTGGAGGAGTACGCAGAAGGTCAGTTATTAGGTGTCTGAGAGCAGTAGCAAAGTGCATGCTAATATAAATACATTTTTGGCTCAAATCAACAAAGTACTGTGTGTTTTATTAGTAATTAAATAGCTTTATTCCTGTCTTCTATTAAAGACAGAATAAATGGAGAGCGGTGTCTCAGAATTCATTGGCATGTCATTGTAATTAAAGATCTACCCCTCTCTTTGTGTTTGTAAAATACATTTTGTGTTTGACTTCAAGTTCAATCTAATTACAGTTACCTTTGAAGAGAAGAGACGTAACAAGTAGAAACCAAAATATTTATTCTACAACCATCAAAGACTTAAACAGATGGAAAAGTTGGAAAGAATGGGAAACGGATACTTAAAATCCCACTGGGCGTCATGTTTCCATTGGCTTGAACATTAAAATGTCAACAAGTGGACCCAGAACCTGCCAGTCCTCAAGCCAATTATACTATTATCCGATTAACATTTATTTAGAAAAGGGAGTCTAAATGAGTGAGAATACCTGACCTTTTGAGTGGTGTTTACTTTTTTCAATTCTGAGGGGGAAAGCCACTTCCCTTATGCATATAGTCCATAAAATATACTTTTGCTTGAAAATTTCCCCTGTAATGGTTTACACAGGATGAAACTCAATAAGTTCTGAAATTCAAAATCCTCCATTCCCTCTTTATATGAAGACAAATAGCCGTGTAATTACCATGACTACCCTCTAACTTGTCCAAACCCAATATGGTTGACCTTATTTGGTTGTTTCAGCTGGTTATTTGATTGCTGCCCGTCAAAAGGCTTGAGGTCGGAGACTGATGCCTATGCAAGAAACCTAAGCTATGACATCACATGGAAATTGCTTATTGGGCCCTGTGGTGGCCAAAACCTTGAGTCGATATTTTATCCATGGTGAAGAATTTAGAGGGAAACCCTGAAGATGTAATAGAGACATTGAGGCTGGGAGATGAAAACAGACTCAGAAGTTAAGGAAATTCAGGGGAAACGTGAAAAATAGAAGTAAGTGAAAGAGAATGAATAGATGACAGAGAGAATGATGGAGAGAGTGTGCTTGCATCAATGACAGCCAAGCAGTTATCCACATTACAAGCAGTACTATAACCGTATGGAACAGGAGTGGGTATTGGCGCACAAAGATGCTTAACAAGCATGTTTATAGCTGCCTGTCAAGGTTTTATTTGATGATCACCCTTTTTTAAGGCCCTGTCCTTATTTCTCTTGGAGAAGATGGCTCTGTGACCTTCCAAGCAAAGCAGAGAGCTTATCCTTACTGCTAAGAAAGAAAAACTTAGAGAGGAAAAGAGAGACAGACAGAGGGATTGATGTAGAGACAGAATAGGGAACAGAGAGTGAAGTGAGGTGATAACATTTGAAAACAGCCGGTGGAGAGATGGATGGATAGATGAAGAAAAAGGGTGTGCATACTGTGTTAAATGGTTGGATTCATAAATGGTGGGTTCAATGGATGGAACTTGGTCCTGTTGAATGGGTACTTGAATTCATGGGTAGAAAAATGAAAGTAGAAGTGAATTTGATAAACTACTGCAAAAACGGAAATCTAAGCAAGTATTAATTTATTATCTTTGGTAAAAAAGAAAGAAAAAAGTCCAATTATTCTTCATATGAGCCACATTCAACTTATAAGTCCAGAGAGAAGTCTTGTTTCAAGTTATTTCAAAGACAAAAATAAGGTGTGAGTTGTTTGGTACAACTCAAGATATATGCAGATGGGATAAGAAAAATTTGCATGGCAAGTTCCTTGAAATTAGAAAGATATCTTCATACAAGACACTTTTTTTCTATTTTATCGGCAGATTTTTGGGGCTTGTAGCAATCAATTCAGACTTCATTTTTGTCTAATAGTGACTTGAAATAAGACATCTCCTGGAGTTTTCAGTTGAATGTGACTCATATCAGGAATAATAGGACAATTTTACTCAAAATATGACATAATGACCTGGTATGATTTCAGTTTTTATGGTGGTGGTGGATGATATGTTCAGTAGATATGTGATGTACTGTATAAGTTGGTGTCTGAATTAATGAATCAGCTGTTATTGGTGCAATGATCAATATTGAATGGTATACCAAAAATGTAAGAATAAATATACTGATGGATGGATCTTGGATTTAAAGTTAGAAGAGTGAATAATGGATAAATGCATGCAGATTCATTGATCAATTTCACATTGGTTGACATCTCTTTGAGAGATGCACAAAGCTGACGTTTTTTTTGCTCAATAATTCAATTTAATGTTTTAAAAAAAATGTTAAGTTCTGATTGCCATCTCTGTCCAATACATTATGATATAAAAGCAGTCGACCAGAGTTAATCATCATGCTGCAAAACTGCAGGAAAGCAAAATCTTCTTCCAGTGCAATTCTTCACTTAGCACAGAGTCTGAGCAGATAGCATTTCAACCTGGCTTTCAAATCCTCAAGTAAAATTCAGCATGTCCGTAAACACAGTTAAAAAAATTCCTTCCAGACAATAACTTCTCCATGTCAAAGCAGAGCTATGTCAATGGGCCTGTAAAATGTTTGTGGACTACCTGTGATGTGTGTTCTCTCTTTTATAAGGCAGAAAGAAGTGCATATGTGTACAGTATGTGCTTACAGAGTTACTGTTGTTTCCTTAAGAGGCATCCTCATGCTGGTAACAATGGTGACTTAATCACCTACAGATAATACTGTCTGGATCCATGGACGCCTTTTACTAGAGGCTTGCAGGGATGAGTGTTTGGTGTCTGTATTTAAAGATCTCTCCCTTCTCTCCTTTACCTTAAATGCTCTGTGAAAGTAAATGCAGTAAACACAGAGTTGACGTAAATCCAGGAGAGCAACAGGAGAGGAAGACCACAGCAAACAGCTCCAGCTTTTATTGGGAATACAGATACATACAGAGAGATAGGAAGAAGAAGGAAACTAAGTTAGTCTGCCTCCTCCTCTCTAGAGAGCCATTAAGCCTCAGACAAAGGCTGACTGTTTCACCAGGCCTCTGCATGAGACCAAACTCGTTGCGCCAAACCTCCACAGACTGAGGCTGAGATGATGTGAGAGATTTAAAAAAAAGGGAGCAGAGAGGTTGTGTCTTTATGTGTGGTTGCAAACTTGTGGACATTCCATTTCCCCTTCCTCTTTCCCCCCATCAGAAGCAGCTCGCACACAGAACAGGCACTCTAAAATGAATAAAACAAGCCTGAAAGCAATTATCGTCTGAGTACAGGGCCCATATCTTCATGATTCTGTCTGCCTCCTGCTGCCATGTAGACCACAAGCAGACCTTGATAAGGAGTGTAGAAGTTCTGTACCACTTTAGTTTGGCTGTCAAATGAAAAGCTTGCCAAGTGAGCAGAAAGAAAAATAACACAACCACAGCATGAATAACACAGCATAAGTTCTAGACATAGATAAGTTTTTGAAATAACAAAAATGTGTTTTGAGTGGCTTTTATGTACCCAGGGGTATTTTTAATCAGTAACAGTATATGAAAGAGCTGAGTTGTGAGAAGTCCATGAAAGGAGTCACACGAAGCAATCTGAACACCTATAAGCCACCAAGGTTAAACGGGTGTATGTCTCTCTCTCTCTCTCTCTCTCTCTCTCTCTCTCTCTCTCTCTCTCTCTCTCTCTCTCTCTCTCTCTCTCTCTCTCTCTCTCTCTCTCTCCCCTTCTCCCTCTATCATTTTGCACGGCTGAGGGCCCACATCTGTAGCTCATTTTAGAGGGCTTCTGTGTATTGCCCCGGCCAGCACAGTAGCATTAAAGGTAAATCAAGTGGATCAACAGCCCTGTGAGAATATCTGTCACCCCAGCACATTGTTATAATAAATATTTATCATAGAGAAAATTAGTGCAGGTAGCTTTCCTGATGGATGATGGAACCCTCCTTGTGGATATCACTGAAAACAAGCAGTAAATAATACCGCCAATATGTTTTTTTTGCAGAAATAAAAGGCTGCCACAGCCCCTCTAAGGGGGTCATAACTCTGCTGATTTATGCAAAAATGTCCAAACATTTATAAATCTGTCAACCAGTTTGTTCCGTGTCAGATAATATTATCATATTTTAGGATGGTTTAGCTCTAATGTTTTGATAAGTACTGATCCCTCACTTTTGGAATTTAGGAGTTGTATCTGATTTACACTGAGAGAAACATTTTTTTTAGCATTTATTGTACAAATTTAACAAAGTAGTTGAGAACATTTAGTCTAATCCCTGTAAATTAAACAGGTATTTTTTACAGTTGCATTGTACTGCTGGTACAATAAACTAAAGGGGGTATAACTGCAATATTTGACAAGTAAAATCTAGTCCATAATAGGGCACATTGGTGTTAAAACACCTCAAATTTATACTTCCATACCTGTATTTATGCTAATTAAATGTCCTTTCATAACTTTCTGTGGATGCAGGAAAGCATGTCAGTTTTAATAAACTTTGCTCTAACACATAATTGGATTCAGTGGTTAAATCTCTCTACTTGACATTATTATCACAGACCGACAGTCCCACAACTTTTCTCCAGACTGCCAAGTGCTGCCATGCAAACCCAAACGAACATAAGCTTCAGTGTCGGGACGCTTTATAGATTCCAGGTGTCAAGTTAAAGTAAGGGACTTCAGATGAATAGAAAGAAAGGAAAGTTGGAACCAGTACAGCTGAGAAAAACTTTGCAGCATGACAAATACTGAACGGCACAGAAAACAGTGACAAAAATGAAAGAAACCAATTTCCATATAACCCCAGAGGCTTAAGAGAATTAAACAAGAATGCTCTTTCAGTTTAAGCTGAAATCTTTCAAGCAAATTGTTTTCATAATAGCATTCAAATGCAGCTTTTATCAGTCTACATGTGCATTATTAACTAAATAAAAATGGAGTTAAGTTCAATAAAAGAATCAAAATGCAAATGAAAGAATCATCTAACAATTTGCAAATCCAGTTCTATTAATAAATGACCACATAAAGTTACCTTACCCTTGAGGGTTTTCTCAAACTCTCTCTTCCTCTCCTCTCCTTTTTTTCTGTCTCTTTTCTCCAAAAGACCTAGCAACACCAAGCCTCTCCCTCTGCCACCTGTTGACAGGCCTGGACCAGTGATTCAAAGACCTCTTCAATGCCGGTGACTTTTGCTCTCCCCCTCCCTCTTCAATTGTTAAAATCTCTCCCAAATGTCTATAGGCCAATGGGCAGTAAGTTTGGGAGTGTCTCCTCTCCTTCTCTCCTTAAATGATTGAGTGCAAAGGGGAAGGAGAAAGAGGAGGAGGGAGATAATGAGCCGCATTTACCACACTTTCCCCCTGAGTGAATCACAGTCTACCTATTAACATGCCTCTTACCTTTCTTCTTCATCGCCTTGAAACCTTCGACTCTCTGATGACTTTTTTTTTTTTTCCAAACAGTATGTTTAAGCAGAGAATGATGGAAATACTCTTTCTAGCAGAGGGAACAGGTCCTAAAACACCAAAGTAACAGCATAAAAGTTGACCTAAAGGGGGAAATATCAAAGCCAAAACAAATACACATCAGCTTATGATAGAAGTACCACTGGAAAGATTTTTTTGTTTTACAATATACATTTTTCAAAAGCCAAAACAGTACTCAATTACAGGGTAAATTTAGATTTCAGTGACAAGAAAACAACAGCAACATACAGGATGCATTAAACCGGAGACAAAGAAAGACCACATTTTCCGGGGAACAAAAACCTTCCGGGTGTTTTCTGGTTCTTGAAAATGGTGATAAAAATCAGAAGAGTTCTTTGGAGCAATTAAAGTGGGTCGGATGATTGGCAGTCAGACACCAAAGTCTTGACTTGATTTCACATTCATGTACAATTCTTTCCGCCATGTCTTGTGAAAACAGGCCACAGGAAGCACACTGTGGAGGCGAATACCAGGCTAACTTCTTCAAGGTGACAGTACAACCACAAGTGTCCCGGTGAAAAGCTTTCACCCTTTGATCACTTAAAAACATAAAAGGAAAACAATACCCTGTTTCAGTTTTGCATGTGTATTTATGTTAGACTTTAAAATAATGCAGGCAGCTGGAGGCATGCATACAAACAGGGACTGAGCACGCACATCACCATCAGCCACCATTACCAAAGACCCCCGGTGTGAAGGTCGAGGATACTTTAGGCTGACAGTGGCTATCTGTCTCTAAATATATGAGAAAGGTTTCAAATTTCTGCGGGAACACAGAGGAGTCTGGATCGTTTGAGTGAAACTGGAGCTGAGGCTGAGAGGCCAAGTGTGATTGTTTGTACAGACACAAACATCACATGTTAATTTTGCGGTTAGACAGATTCAACATCTTGATTTTAGGTTCTTTTAATCATCTAGTGAAAGTGTCCTTAAATGATCATGGTGACACTGATCAACCATTTAACAATATCAACAGCTCAGCAGAAAATTTTGATTTAAAATGCACATACGACTCATCGTGAACCATTTTGAGCAGCATGGCACTGTTTGACATTGTTTTCATCTATCGAACAGGGATTATGTTGTCTGTGGGCTGGTTGTGCTACCACATAATCGCTCAACCTGGAACAAAATTTTACCAACATGGACATCTGGACAAGAACCTGCTGGTTGAATTACAATATGATCAACATAGACAGATAGGGTGACAAAAAGGTTTCACATGACCAAATTATACTGTACCATAACAAACAAAGTATTTAGCAATTAACTGTCAGAAAACTAAAGAAAACCTATCTGTTGTTCAGCAGTGAAAAGAGAGATTTGTATTTTTCTAATTTTACAAGTTACGGACATGTCTCAATCTGGGCATTCCAAAGTTTGTTTATTGTCACATTTCAAATAACAGTGCGCCACAACTAATAATAAATACACCACCTCCTCCCGATGTTTCTAGTAAAAAATTGTCTTGTACAAAGAAAAGTAGTGTTACAAATAAGAGCCACTCTCCATTCATTTATTTCAAAACAAAGACACGCCTTATTAAAACTCACGCCCTACGGACAGAGTGTGCAAGTGCATCAGCTTTTCAAGACAGTCTTCCCAGTCCCTTTACCACCAAAATCTCCAGGGAGCTGCACTGTAGGGTAAAAGCAGAAAAAATAAAAAAAGGACATAACCACAATGAGGTCACTCACTGGTTTGCCAGGAATCACCCTGTGTGGTCAGAGGGGGTGAAAAATGAGTGGAGCAATGGGTTGGCTAATATCAGGCTATTGCTAAACAGTGTACACCAGTAGATTGATTATTTGGCCAGTCATTCCCAGACCATGAGATCCTGCATTATTAGCATTCTATGTTTTGTTTTCTTTTGGCAGATTGGAGCTTTAAATTAAAAGACGAGGAAAAACTAAAGGAGTACAGAGCTGTTTTATGACATAATGGGTGACTTTGCACATGCTTGCCTTTCATCACCATGGCAAACCATAGTCTCAGTAGAGAATATCCGACAACAATCCCCACTCCTATAAACTCTCTGCAACAAAACTGTCAGTGAATAACACTAAGCAAATAGACAAGCCTGAGAAAATATGCCACTGATACAATGAACTCCACAGCAATCCACTTTATTTGCCAAATATATACATGAAGACTCAAGCAAAAGCAAACAAAAAAAGAAAAAAAACAAAACAAAACAGAACCACAAAGACAAGCAGGTGAAGTTCAGTGACTGAATCAGCTAAATTGGATAAAAAGCTAGTAGAATTACACTGTACACCTTGCTTTGGCAGATGAGATAATTAGCAACCGAAAGCTAACATGTTAGTGCCTCTAAAGCTGCTAATGCTCCTCATTACCTCCTTCTGTTCAGTTAACAAATTGGGTCTGATAAACTTTTAGTCCATTGTTCTATGAATGCATTTATTAGAGCTAATGTAAAGTATAGTTTCTTGTATAGTTTGTTATGAATGCCATAGCTATGATGGTCAAGTCATGGATTATTAACCCGTAAATGTTTCTTTTGGCATAATGAGCAGCTTTTAGTTGGAAACATAACAACAAGGATGTTATTATGGGCTCTGAGACGCAACATAACTCTTGACAGATAATATCTGTCATCCTGCAGAGATGGCTCCCGTGTTTTTATAGGCAAACTGCTCTAAAGGCTATTCAGGGACAAAGTTGAATGAATCACCAGATACTTCATGATGACACGGTTATTGGAGAGCATTTACTCTTCCTGTGGAAGTATACACATCACTTTGTAAAATCATAGCGCAGGACCTAAAGCTTCAAACTTGGTCCTTTGGCCAAGCTTTATTCCTATCTTACTCATGGCTGTTGTCAGAGAGTTATGAAAGTAGGACACTTTAAATTCAGCTATAAAGAGTGAGCAAAGCATAGAAAGATTAAGTTGCCTTGAATTCATTTCATCATGATGAGAGATTCTTATTATGACGCACAAAGTTCTTTGGGTTTTGTCATCAAAAGAAGCATTGAAAAAAATCTACATCTGGTGTTGTATTAATTAACTATGACAGAGAAAAGATAAGATGCCCTAGAATCAGATTTCTTCAAAGTAAAAGAAAGTGAGAGAGGAAGATAAAGAACACTGATTTAATTTCCCTTTCTTACGGGTGAACCCAGTGACATAAAGTATCTTCCCTCGCCATATTGGATACACTTGATAAATGACTGGAGACATCTTATAAAGTGTATTTCACTTCAAAATAATGCAAGCATATAGTCATTCATTCATTCATCTTATACCGTTTATCTTGCTCAGAGTTGCAGATGGACAAGAGGTGGGGTACACCCTGTACTGGTTGCAAGTCATAGTGCTGACACAAAGACAGACAACCTTTCACCTACACACCCATACCTATACTGGCAAGCTAGAATCACCAATTAACCTCATGGGCAAGTTTTTGCACAGTGAGAGGAAGCCTGCAAGGACAGAACATGCAAATTCCATACAGAGAGGTCCGCCATGCCCAAACCAGGATTTGAACTGGTATGAAGCATCTTTATAACACTTAAGCACTTTGTTTTCTGTTACTCTTTTCATACGAAACAGTCAACATATATCTTTCATCAATGCTGGTATCTCAAAATTACAGTCCCCATGTCTTTTGCCATTACTTGAGTTTATCTTTTTTTTCCGTTTTTATGCTTTTCTTAGATAGGACAGCTGAGGGAGAGCTCGCTGGGAATAGAAAGTAAAGGAATACATTCAGTGAAGGGTCACGACAGGGAGCTGAATCAGCAACTACTGCCACATGAACTGAGGCCTCAGTGCATGGGCCACTTTTAAAACCCTCTGCCAACTGGTGCCCCCGTGTTTATCAAGTTTGTGTGTGCCAACATGCGTGCTTGTTGTTAAAATGCTTATCTGAAATCAGCTTGAACAGCTTGGAACCAATTATAGAACATTTCAAAAACCATTCAACACAGGCCAAGAGGTCTGCAGTCTCTCTCACACATGCTCCCACACACACACACACACACAAGCGTAACCACATTTAAACGAATCATTCAAAAAGATCAGTCAGCAACAATTTTGTCAGAAACATTAGAGCATAACTTTCTATTACTGCCAGCAAACATCCATTTCCTTGTACGAATTTAAGGAACATTTGAAACATCAAAGGAGAGCATCGTTCGACATTATCTTGCTGTGGTTTAAAACACTGACCAGTGTCAGTGTTGGAAAAACACTCTGCATTCTTGAAACAAGTGTCACTTCTCAGTAATCTGTAAAAGAAAGTTATAAATCCTCAGTCACTCAATTTAGAGTCATAAATCCCATTGCTTTATCCTTTGTGGTGTCTACAAATCCAATTATCCACAGTAACTGCTCACCCTTGAGAGGAGGGCTGATTTCTCCAAAAGAAGATATTAGTTTTCTGGTTAAAGCTGGCCACACACTGGATGATTTTGGGCCAGATTTTGAGTCTTAGGTTGTTTTCACACCTGACCAAGCGGACTCGGTTCGATTGGGGCGCTGAAAGTTGTAACATTGTTGCATTTGTCATATGATTTGGTTCTGCTTTCACACTAGGATCTCTGAAGTGCACCAAACCTTTTGAGCCGCATCATGTGGTTGAAAGGACGCTCATCAATTGGACAAAGAAGGGGGGAACCCCCCGCCGGAAAAACAACAACAAACATGGAGCAACGTATGTTGGATTGGATGCTGTCTCTCATGTTATTGTTTTACATGCACATGACTTTCCAAGCTCCAATATTACCGCCTGGTGAGGCAGCGACGTCTGCAATTTGCGCTGAGAGTGAAATGTGCACAAGACCTCCTCCGCCCAAGATGCGTTGCGTATTACATCACGACGTCATATCCTACGTACATGTCCCTACGTCCTGTGTTTTGGTCCGCTGAGCTTTCACACTGTATGCGAATTGAACCAGGGATCACTTGCAAGCGAACCGAGACCCTCACTTTCAGGTGGACCAGAGTTTGCTTTTTTGGTCCGCATCAGAGTTTGGTTGAGCTTTCACACCAACCAAAATGAAGCGGACTAGCCCAGGAAACAAACTCTGGTCCTTTTTTAACGGACCAAACAGCTCTGGTGTAAAAGCGCCCTTATTTGCCTCTCCAAGAACAGGGGATATGATCTGATTCAAGGCTCATTGTCTCTGGATATTTTTCCAAATAACAACTTAGAGGAGCAGGTTAGGAAGTGTCATCAACAGGACATTTAATAATTATTTTTTGCTGGTCTTGTTCTGCTGCCTGATTTTACTTGAATTGTTCTCCAGAGAATGGATGTTTTTATTGCTTGTGAAGCACTTTATAACTTTGTGTTTGAAAAGTGCTATAAAAATAAAGATTATTTCTGTAAAAGTTGACATTCTATTTTTAAAGAAATTCTGCAGACCCTACCTTAAAAAATGGAGACAAGCTTGTGGCATTGTTATTGATATTTTTTCCTTTATTTTGTTTTTAACTGCAACACATGGAAATATGGGTTCAAATTCATTATTCACCATGTTTATCTTATGGAGTCATGCCTGATCAAATGAGCTTCTGTGAAATCTCATGTTGATGGGACCATTGGCTCAAATGTTAAGTGTGTGATCTGGTGGTCTTTTGAAATCATTCAGTGTGTGTGGTCCAAAGATTGACGAGTTAAAATCAGCCTTAACTGTCTTTATGTGAGTGGTCTCCCATAATTCAAAAATCTGTCAAGACCAAACAGTCGTCAAGCGCATATTACTCCCTCCCTCCCTCAAATTATCTCTTGTTCAAACATGCTGTGAGTGGGGTGGTGACATGTACAGTGCCTCATGTGACAGTGGGAGAATATCACATGCATGTCACTACATCCTCAGAGAAATATAACTGTACCACTGTTTGAGCTTGTTGCTCCCAGCCTAGTGCTGGGAAATGTACTCTACACCAACAGCAGATGTAACAGGACTCTTCACGGCAGCATGAATTTTATGTTACGTTTACTTTAAAGAGATGCATGTCTGTACTTTTTCCCTCTTCTTTGGAAAAAAAGACTCAGGGCTCTTATTAGAAGAAACCACATACCTCTGAACTTCCCTCCAACCTTTTTCCATCAAAGCAGAAGTTGACTATAAATCTGTTGCTGCTGAGTGTAGGTGTTTCTGGCATCAAACTTGAAACTATGACTTCCAAGAAGGGCAACATTTGTACATAATGATCTGTTCCTATTGATTTAGCCTGTACGTGGTTTATTTTACTGTCTGTTGCTTCCTTGGAGTCCTCATTAAAACAAAGCCAGATGGGACATAATCCCATCCTGTAAATCTTCTTCCCTACTGTGCTGCTCTTTTCTATTTTAAGCATCCTTTTCTATAAATATGCAAAAGCAGCTCCTCATATATTCCATGCTCGGAAAAAACTTCCTTCCACACTTGCTGTCACATGCTAAATGAGATATTATCTAGACAAACTTATATTTCCAGAGATTAAAGTGATAATTGATACTGACAGATTTAAAACACACACATTAAAAGCCCTGTCTGGAAATCATGGCTTGACTGTAGAATAACAAAACCAGATGTGCTTGTTCATGTTTGCTTTATTGGAGTGGGAAACGCTGCCCAGACACCACTTTAGCATCTACTTTTCAATTAGGTTGGAAGATGATTTGGGTTACATTTTTCACATGCTCTTTATTTCGTGTCACTTTCTTTCGTAGCCACAGACTAGATGTAAGCCTCACAAACAATGACAAAGAACTTCCTGCAGAGGAAATCATTCACAGGTTTTAGTATGTCTGATGATCAAAAGGAAATATCTATTCTTATTCATCTATTTTGATTTAGTTAATATTATTTTTTTTGTCTACCCTGTGATCAGTCACCACTGTGTAGTCAATATTTGTACTGAACTGTTGTGTTAGTATATACGCTGCAGAAATCAGGTGCTTTCTTTTATAATAGTTGAAATGTGTTAACAACAGATAGTTGGTTCCTACAGGAGTGTTAAATAAAAAAAAAAAATCACTGTGCTGTGTGCTCAAAAGGGAATTCTTTAAATCCTAAACTTACCATTTCCTTGTGAAAGAAGCTACAAAAAGAGACCAATATCAATAGCTATTGTGACAAAAAGAAATGGCATACAATTTCACACAAACACTTAAAAGCAGCTTGATTTCATCTTAGTGTTTAAGTGCATGTGAATCTTGCACATGGACTTTTTTAATCAAAGAGATGTCACAATATCTGGCACTTTGCAATTTAATGATAGACTATTTATTATGAAAATTATGCAGTGTTCGTGACAGAACTAATTATGCAAAGGGAATTGCCAAAATATCTCAACACGTTCCCTTCAGCAGATTTCAGCTTTGGGTTTGAGAGCTTAACAAACAGAAGAAATTATTTATTATCCACTCCTGTACACCTGCTGGAGCTTATTACCATTAACAGGTTACTCTTCTGAGCCAAGATAAAAATCAGTTCCCCTGATGTTTATAAATTGGTAGAACCACCATACACGGGAACTCACAATTAATGAAGAAAATTTCTACATTATATTAACTGAATACCCTCATAACAAATGAGTAAGATTATTATAGACTTTTAAGGATTTCAAGTTTCTCACATTTAAACACCCATGTACGTTTGGCAAGGGTATTCGTGCCTATTTGTCTTGTCCTGACCTGAATTTTCACTTTCTTATATGAACTGCATACAAACAACAGCGAATACAACAGCCTGTATGCATTGGTTTATCTTAACCCACATAGAAAAAAAAGAACATTGTCAAAAACTTTCTCTGAAGCTAAAATTTGTGTAGCTAGTGAGCACATGTTAATTGTTCTGACAAGAAGGTTGTCAGTCAATTTGCAACAGAAGAGAAGAAAGGTTTTTAGTGTTTCTGTCCTTCTGCTAAGCTTAGCTGAATCCATTTTTTCAATCCTATTATTAAAGCAGGATAATGCTTTTGTTGCTATTGCTTAAATTGAAATGCTGGATATTATTTACACTGTATCCAACCTGATTAAAAAAGATTCATGGTTTCATCACTCTGCAGTAGGTATAGATCGGTGATGTCATGGAGACTACATCCAAGTAATATACAGTTTATGTGTGAAACAAAATGTCAAGCTGCTAAATGCTATGATGGTGCTTTATTTAAACTTGATCAATACATTTTTAAGCCTAAACTGAAGCAATGAGCTTTTGAAAATCTGTCCAAACAAATATCTTCTAGATTGGAACAAGACAGACTTTTACCTTTGTGTCCTTGAGAGATACTGTGTTGAGACAAAGCGTCAGCCTGGGATGACCTGGAAACATGCAGTAAATATATTTCAGAGATCTCAGAAATTAATTCTCCTGTTTGACTATATGTCCTCAAACAACCACCCTGGCTGACATAAATACTGAAAAAAAAAACCATACAGAAACAACATAAACAAAAAAAACCCTGCTCTAAACACCCTGCACTCTGCCTCCAGCAGTGCGTGTCAGAACCTGTGTTTGATTGGACTGAAAACAGTTTGTAGCACTTGCATTGATCCCTCACAACATCCTTGCTAGTTTGTACTTATTCTCAGTTGTGTGTCACTTTGGACAAAAGTGTGTGCTAAATGGAAATGTACGACCGTAATTGAAACCTGAATCCCTCAAAGAGTCCTTTCAAGTCAATATACAATACACACACTAACTGCACTCTTTGAAGTGTATGGTATGTTTAATCACGCACTGGCAAACTTTGGGCAGGGGAACTAAACAGAGCTGATTGTGTGTTCTCATGGATATGGGAGCTGTTGACTGAGAGAGTTCATTTGATCTAAAAGGAAGCCGCGATATTTGGATTTGAGGGGGCAAAATGTGACCCAACAGACAGGTCCAAATAAAACTCATAGATATTTATCACATAAAAATATGTAATAGGCTGAATGTCTGGCTTGATTAGGGGTTATTGAGCTATATTTAAACCAAGCTGACAATTTTCAAACACTGTGGAAAGATGTCAAAATATTTAAAAAATGTTTGTTAAACAATATATATATAAAAATAAAAAAATATTTATAAAAAATGAGGACGCAATGTTATGTCATGGTCATTTGGAGAAGTTGGTCCAATACTGAGACTGATACTTCTTTCTGTGTTTACACTTGTGAAATATCCTGGGGGCTACTTTTTTAATCTGAATTCATGTAAACTCAACAGTTGTGATTTTGCTAGAAAGCAGATCAGATTTGAACGTGCAGTGTAGATGAATCCGCAGAGCTCATTTGGGGAAAACAAACCATATGGAAGCTGGTGTATACATCCCTTTAAAGCTCTTCCTGTGGGTTCAGCTTTTTTATGTTAACCACATTATGCACCTATAAACAAACTTGTGGGTACAAAGATATGGTAATGCACTTTTCATCATCCTTAATCTGTTTCCATATTACTGCTTAATGCGCACCACATTTGTGTTTTTTAGACAACCAAAGTGTTTCAAAGCCAACGTGTGCTGAAATAGTTTGTGTGGAAGTTGTTAATGTTGTTCAACTACTGTTAGCAGTTGAAGCAACCAGGCCTCAGATTGTATTTGAAGATTATTTTTATAATGTCCTCTGATTTGTTTGACAGCATGTAAGAGAATGACAGATAATATTCTATAAAGATATAAAAATGGCTGTGGTCAGACTTGTAACGTGTGAAGTGTTTTGTACACATCTGCTTCAGATAGAAACTCGAAGAACCCAGAGCTGTTAACCACGAAGCCATACATTTGTTTTCTCAGCTTTTTCCACAAAAGAACAAACTTCAAAAAGGGCTCTAAATTAGGCTCTGATGTTCATTGTGTTATTCAGCATCAACAAACTAAGCTCAAAAGTATGTCATCATTCTGGTAATTACTCACTCTTTGTTCGTTTGCATGCAGACGGTAAAGCAGTCTGACTTATTGGATGAGACTGATTGATGAGCTGGTGTCAACAGCTGCTAGAGATGCTTCCTGCATAAGCTGGATACCAGTCCTCAAGGTCCCGTCATCCTGTAATGGGACTCCATGTGGAGATATGACCCTTGCTCCTCTGGTTGACATAACCCTGCGCTTTTGATCTCAAAGACTCACTGAGGGTATTTCTGTTTTCCTTTACAGACAGGATATAAGGAAAGATTTTGTTTTACTTGGGATAGATTTTAACAAAAGATTGAAACAAAATCCCCAGAAAGTCTTGTTCCTGAACAAAATCAGTGTCGATGTTCCTTTTGGCACTTATTTTTGTTGAGTGAGTGCATCCTTTATGACTGAAGGCTTCAATCATCCCTGTGATACTGGAGAGATAACTTTTGGCAGTATGCCCGATACCATATCTATCATCCATCATTAGACCACAGGTTATTCATTCATACATTTCCTTCATATCTCGAGATTTGATCCCCTAAATAAAAGAGAGAACATTGGACCTTTTTCCAAACAAGAAACTAACTTTGAGTGAGACATCTGATATCAGTTGAAACAGTCAGAACAGTTTTTGACTGGCAGGCTGAGACTTATTGAATCCATACGGCTCGAGCGACAGTTACAAATAATGTATTGCTTGTGCACTTTTGTTTTCTCAGGGGGAGTTAGTGATCACTAATTTCCTGCTTCTATAACCGAAACACAGACATTTAGAATCTTTTAAAATATAAGTCATTGTTAATACAGACAAAAATGATAACGTCTGCTTTGTAAAACCGCACCAGGAGTCACCCCTCACCTGATTCCCCTGGGTCAAGAAAGATTTGTTGTCAAAGTTGGTGGACTACACTTCCTAGAGCCCTGGTGGTCCCGGACTGAGTAAATTCACAGATGTGTTTGTATCTTCCCTCTCTCTGCTTCTTTTTATTCTTCTCATGCCTTCAACGCAACTGGGCTCATTTGTATTCATGTCCTGTCGTCTGTAAGCATTCCTGCTTTTCTACTTGACATTTAACTTAACACTGAAAAAAAGTTAAGCACATATTGTCTTGTTTTTAGGCCTTTATTCATACCTTATGACAATCACTCAAGCTCAAGCGTGCTTATGTACTGTTCTTTAGAAGTTGAAGATGTGATTTAAACACATAAACTGTTTCTAAATCAGAGAGGAGGCGTCATGGGCTTTATTTTTATTTAGTTCTCCATCAGATAAGTGAGTGCAGATGGGAAGGGTCAGTCACTCTTACAATATAACAATTGATAATATTTTGTATTTTTCATATCTCACAGTGCAAGATGATAAAACAAGTCCTGTAAACATCCAGGACAAAGAGTGATCCCAGCACTTTTGAGCCATGAAAATATGTTTTATTGTTTGATAAGCAGTTTTTCAAAAACATTTAAAATTAAAGGTTTTTTTTGAAAAACATTGTTACTTTGACGAAATGATGACGTAAAGACTCATATAGAGCTATCTTGCCCCTAAGCGCTTCACAAGGCTTTGAGAGGTATTTTTTTTCCAAGAAGCTTTTGGAATAAATATACAGGTACTTTACAAACAAAGTACATTGTGTTTTTAGCCCTCATATATCTAACATCTATCTGACAAAACAATTAGTAACTTATCCGATATGGTATTGTTTTTAAGGGAAACTTTCTCACATTATTCCTATGATACCATTTTCCTGCTTCTGCTTCGAACTCTTAAATAAACTGTGGCTGAATGTATGGAAGGACATTATGATTAGAATTCATATTTGGTGCTTTTAAACATGTGTGTTGAGTCGGTTTGTTTTTAAAGCACATTCCAAAGCAAAAAATGTTGCAAATAATACTGTCTGTCTGTCTGTCTGTCTGTCTGTCTGTCTGTCTCTTTCTCTCTCTCTCTCTCTCTCTCTCTCTCTCTCTCTCTGTTCTCTCAGGGGATCCCAGACATTCCTGAGGTCTGAAAAGCAAAGACCTCTGAGCTCTGAGTCTGCCAGGCCCTAACCTCTTCCTAAATGAGCTGTATCTGCTTCAACTGGACACTGATAACCAAACTGAGAGGGAGTCCCCATGCTGACATGTTCCTAGTAACTTGTAACATCCGGAGACTTAAAAGTGTTTACCAGTCTGTTGTTGTAGCCAATATGCAATTTCTCCATGAAGTTCATAGTGAGCTTAATAGTGAGCCCTTGAAATATGTTGGATAGTACTTGATGTTTCCCAAAGGACATCAGTAAAATGCAATTATTCAAGTATTTCTTACACAATATACATTCAGAATATGGCGTCCTGACTGAAATCACCCTGTCTACTTCATTAGAAATCTTGTATGAATTGACAATAGGGTGTAATAATTCCTTTTTTTGTTGTTAATTCAGACAGCATTACAAAATAAAATATTCACTTGTACAGCCATAGACTATTATAGATAACAGATGATTGAATTACATATGTATGAAAAAAAACAGACTTTGATTTACTGGGATGTTCCATTTAAATGCTAAATGTGATTTCCTTTATTCCTAATTTTGCTGCCTCATTTTTTCACAACATTCACCTGCAGTGTTACAACTTTCCTCAGAGCTACATGAGTTTCCAAGATTCAAAATCCAGTGTGAATGGTGTACTGTGTCACAGATTCATTAAAGAATTGGAAAATACTTTAGCGTATGTTTGGTTCTTTTTATTGGCAAAATCGGTTATATGAGACATCCATAATAAAATAAAACTCAGGTTAAAATTATGGTTCTGCTAGTGAAATTTACAACATCTTGGAATGAGAGATTCATTCATAGTACCAAGGCAGGGAAATACAGGAAATGTCTTGCTCACTCTTTTCATTTTTTTTCACAAGCATCAGGTACTGTGTGCTTTTGATCGTGGTTTCATGGAAGGTGAGGAGAATTTCAAATGTGCTGTAATCACATTTTTTTACTGAGGTAAATAGTCCCAACTGTGGACAAAAGGTAAATAAAAACTGTAGTTGATATGCATTTTATGCGGTAAGGACATCATTTAATGTTAATGAAAGAAAACAACGTGTTTGTATTTAAAACCATGAATGGCCTATGCAAGTTTTGGAACAGCAGGATATTTTCCAATCTGTCCAGGAACAATCCAGTTTTTTCCAAAGAGGACTGACACCTCTGTTTCTTCTTCCAAATTCCATCACATTATGGTCCCATATAATATAATACTATGTTATAGCAAACTGAAGTACATTTTGTTTTGGCAGCTGGAAATGACTAAACTCCAAACTGGTCTCAAATATTTGAAACACCAGAAGAGTTCACACTGAGATGTGGTGCCATGCTCTGAGTCTGACCCAAGCTAAAATCACAATTTCTACAAGACGTCAAAGTTAAGCTTCGTTGAGTTTCATAATAAAGACTTGTACTACTATTATTGGGCTCCTGTGGGGTTCTTTCTGACTTGGTGGGTTTTGTCTGATTTATTCCAAAATAATGATAACTTTAGACTTGCTGCTGTTGATGGCAATGTTTCTTGGTCTGTGTTTACCACACATATCTAAAATGAAGGAGTTAAAGAGAAGAAAAGTAAAGATGCTGACACTTCTCCTCCCTCCAAAATCAATGCTATTTCTGAATCCAGCATCCCAAGCAACTACATTTTCATCCCCATGTGGCCCGCTGGAGAACAGCCAAATGTTTTTTTAGCCAGAAGTTCATTGTTTACTCTAATCACCTTGTTCTGGGCATTATGAAAGAAAACCTAACTGCTAAAGCAGAATGTGGAGTTGATAAATACCAGAAAGGTCGGCTGGCTGCCGATGGCTGTCTGTCTGGTGCAGATTAAAGAAAAGAAGGAGCTTTCTTTCAGTTTCACTGTCACATAAGGAAACCAAGCCTCGCTCCAGCCTTTTTTTTTAAAGACGCTACATCTGTTTTGCAGTGCAGCAATAGATGGTTTTTATATACTTTAAATGGTTTAAGTATAAATGGTTTATGGATATTAGCAAATGGAACAGGTCATCCATGTTCGTGGGTATTTTGATGACACTGAGATGACCACCCAAGGAAATGTGTGTTTCAAGGGGTTTTGAGATTGGCACATTTTGAAACCTCTTGAGACCCTGCAATGTTTTCTGTCCTCCGTAGGGAACAGCACATTCAAAGTTTTACTCACAAACAAAACCGTTTGTTTGGATGTTTTGGAACCTGTTGTGCTGTGTAAAAGACTTTTTGGGCTTTCCAGCAACATCTGATTTGTCAGAGTTTATCCAATGAAACAAAAATCTGTCTTTCCAAAATTGCCACTTAACCCACCTGTTTTAAGAGTTTTAGAGAAGAAATCAGATTTATGGAAATGTTTTGCTTTTAAAGGTAAATATTGAATATTTCTTAAACACAAGTTCAGATGTTTTGGTGCAATAAAAATCTGTTACATTCACTTAAAACATTTTTTACAATGTCCTCCATGGTTGACATGGAGACTTTTTAGATCTATGTTTTCATGTGCAATGCAAGGTACTTCAGGTGACATACTGACAAATTGGCTTTAAAAACACATGAACACAACAACACACAAACATGAACAAGCACACGCTAATAAATGCACATACAAACAAACAAACCTACATGCATGACTACGCACGGAAATACAACTCACACACACATAGAGAGAGAGAGGGAGACCCATAACAATTGCAATTAACAGCAAAGTCATTCCCTGCTATTAAAAATATCCATTGTGAAAATGTATGCCATTTTCAAACCTTTTGGCCACAACTGTACACACATACACCTAGATACAGACATGAATAAATACAAACACAGATACAAACCTATACAGATAAACACACGTGTAGCTCAATCAAAGTTTAGTCTTGAGTTTTAGACCTGTTATTTATTCCAGATTTGATGAAATTCATGCAACTAGAAAAGGAAGGGTTCAACTGTTACAGCTAACTTTCAAATAATAAATAAATTGGTCTATGTTTTGCTTTATCATAGAACAAAATCCTTGTTGCAGCTTTGACACTGTAGAAAAGATGACAGATGAGAGACCATTTTTCAGTATTAGGAAGTCCCATTGTCCACCACAAAGGACATTCCATTTTAATAAAAGCTGAAAAAACAATGCAGAATACTAATTTCAATCATAACAATTATGTTTTCAGAAAAATTAGGAAGTGCAACACTTCTTTTTGTCTTGTGTCTCAGTAGTCTCAGCCTAAGGCAACCCCTGTGACTGTTCTAACTGTCCTTTTGTCATTTTTATGGATGAGGCCACCTGTCTTCTGTGACAAAAAGTAATCTCACAGTATCTCAGTCACACATCAGTTTTATATTGCCAAGCTTTGTTTTCAAATCTCCAAAGTCTCTGCTGTGATCCAGCCTGAGGTCTTGATCCCCTGTAAAGCACACAACTACACTGCTGCTGTAAGGGCACCTGTCTACATAACACTTTCATTCTCAGTTTATCCACTGATACCAGCTGACAAGAGACTGTAGTGTTTTTCTACTGTCACTGGTATTAAATACTCAAAATGATGCTCATCCTCACTCGTCCCTCGGCACAAAACACTCAGAGTCACACACAACAGCTATCAATAAACTCTGTTTGAGCCAAAGTAAATCTCCTGGTATTCATTTTATATGCGCATCTGTTCAAGCTGTCATTCAAATAGCATGGTTTGAAAACACTTTATTTATTTACCAAGAAAAAGATTATCTTCTGAAAATTATTATTATTATTATTATTGTTGTTGTTGTTGTTGTTGTTGTTGTTTTTATTATTATTATTATTGTTATTATTATTATTATTATTATTATTATTATTATTATTATTATTATTATTATTATTATTAATAATAATAATAAATTAAATCTTGTTTTAAAAATGTTTATGCAGTAAAGGTTTTTGGTCCACAAAAAGCCCCACCTGAAAATAATAAAGTAAATTTAAAAAATAATAATAATAATTAAAAAAAAAAAGTTTTCCAGCGGAAAGTTGGCATTCAAGAACAACAAAGTGTTACAGCCTGACAGAAGATATTTTTTAGGTACTAGCAAGCTTGTGACACCTCCACACTATGGAGATAAAGAATTCAGAGAGTGGATGATTTAGCCTGCTGGGTTTGACATATGAATCAAACAAACTTCAGGTCACACAGTCAACTATGATATATCACTGCTGTTAAATGACAACACTGAATTTTTTCCCTGTCAGACAGCCACTGGGGTTTTAAATACAGTACTTTGTCAAGATTTGCTGCTTACTAATCTAAAAATAAATGGAATGTGGGATGTTTCGGCATTGAGGAAGAAAACTGCATGTGTTTTTGCATGTCAAAAATACGCCCATACACTAGTGTTGTTTACTTTGTTGTCGGCTATCACTACATTAAATATCAGGTTTATAAACAGAACTATCTGAAAGCTCCATAATTGCTATTTGTCCTTCATCATTTTTCATCTAATTTGATGTTTAAAAGCCCATAACATAACAGAATGTTTTGCAATGTTGCCCTTCAAAAATGAGGAACTGCCTGCTGTTTTAATATGTTGGTATTTACCCAACTCAGAGTTCCTATAGCACACAATAGAGGGTATTGTTAGAGTCTGCGGTTGTTAATTTTGTGCATAAATGTATAAAAGTGCTTGTGGGACAGTGCCCTGCTGATCTACATTTGGGAGCAGACCACAGTCTGTTGTCTTGTGGTTCCCAATAAACACAAGGTCCATTGTTACTGGATTTAGCGTAGAAAAGATGTGTCTGGGTTTCAACGATTTGACAATAGGATTTCAGTCAGTCATAGGGTTTAAATTTGGCATGTTAGGAAACTCTTTGTATGGGTGGTGAGAGAACCGGTTGTTGGCGTTCTCACAGCGTACCACCACCATCTGATGGTCTGAAAGCAGCACTACAAGTGTACCAGAATTTAAGTCCCAAACCTCTATGGAAAAGCAGCTATTATGCAGTATTGCTAATTGGTTGTATTCAGATTTTAAAACCATCACTTATATCCAAAGAGGAAGGAAAACAGGTGTGTGACTTATGAACACATTTCATTTCACACTCCTTACCGCTGGGGGCGATGTTCTCTTTTTTTTTCGTCCTCACTCGGTGGTTTTCAATAACAGTCATTCAATATGGCGGCCCACAGGCTCGCATGTTTAGGGTTAAATGCCCTTTATTCTTCTGTGTGCGCCCCAAAGCAGGTAAAATACTTATCTTGTACTTAATTTTGTGGTTTAGATGTCTAATTAAAACTGCTACGCGTATTGCGTCGGAGTGACGGGAATGCAACTCTTCATGAGTTTGCTGAACAGCTTACTGACGTTAGCTTCGTAGCTAATGCCAATTAGCCTGCCAAATGACAATCACCAAACTGGTTTAAAAAGTCAGACTACATGTTTGTTTTTTTTACTGTAATTGCAACCAGTTGTTTGAGCAGCATAAGCCTAACTTACCGTTTGTAGGGTTCACGAGTCTGTGACAGCTCATGACGGGTGTAATAATTATTCTGAAGCTGAGGACTGTGTCACTACGCCGACCCTCAATCACATCTGTCAGATCAGTGTTTTGTAGGCCACATAAAGGAAAACTCAAGTAATGCAAACATGTATATATTTTTCTTCATTTAGAGGCTAGTATTTTTGGATGACAGGGTTAGGATGTAATGAAAATAGGGACAGGTTCGAGGTCAGCATCATGTTGCTAAGACACTGCAAATTGGAAAGCTTTAAGTGATTACATATCATGTAAATGGACAAATAAGAATATCTCAATAGAGCCAGTTTTTCATCTTCATATTTTAAACTAGCTGAAACAGACTTCTGTTAAGTCTTTGACCTCATAATTTTGACTGTAAATCTTAAAATTTTGCCTTTTTATTTCAAATTTTTGACTTTTTGTCTCAAATTTGACTTGATTTGAAAAAAAAAAATCTCAAATAAGTTCTCTAACTCAGTTTTTTTTTTAACTGGAAGAAATGAGCCTCCATACTTTAATCTGATCACTCAGAGTGAAAACTAAAGCTAAAATTAAAAGCAGTGACAACACTGTAAATTCTAAAAATTTGTGCAGGGTCTTTTTCAGTAATAGTAATAGTAAAAGTGCTGAAAAGGGAAACAAATATATTGTGCTTAAAGTCAACTAGAGGTAAATATGATCTGTTATCATACTTGCAGGGTCACTTTTTAAACAGTTGCACTGGGAGATAATGTTTGAGTATCACTGACTCAAAGTAGACAATGTTTTGGGAGTTATTAGAACAAGTGACTCGCAGCTGTGTATGATGTTCTTGTAGATCAAAAGTGGAACAGAAACACGTGTGCTTTCCACCAAACATTCAGCTTGCAGGCCCCGCCTCCAAAACTATCTGGACATCCAATTAGACCATAATTCTGATGGTTGATTTGCAGTTGTTTCAGGGCAAAGTTTCTCTAGTCAAAATTCAGCTTGTGTGTTGTACTCAAGAGTGTTTGTTGGCTGAAAATCACAAAGAAATGTTTGAACACTGTGTGCAGGCCATGAGAAACTGCTGGGGTATGGTGGAGCAGGCGAGGAGTTACTATGTGGACTGGAGGATGCTGAGAGACCTCAAGCGAAGACAGATGGCCTTTGAATATGCTGATGAAAGGCTACGAATCAACGCACTGAGGAAGAACACCATCCTCCCAAAAGAACTTCAGGTACAATGAATTGTTTGACTGCATCTTCACAGTAAGTCAGTGTCTTCTGTTCCATTAATTGTAGAAAACTTAATGAGAGTCAAGTCATGTGTGATGCAAAGCTGTTGTATTTCAGCTAGTTCAAGTTATCGTCAGACCATTGTTGTTAAAACTATATTGTAAATCACAGATCTATTCAAAAAATCTTTGCAGGAGGTGGCAGATAAAGAAATTGCAGCACTACCACGGGACAGCTGCCCTGTCAGAATACGCAACAGGTGTGTGATGACTTCAAGGCCTCGAGGAGTGAAGCGCAGGTGGCGACTTAGCAGGATCGTCTTCCGCCAATTGGCTGACCACAACCAGATGTGTGGGATTCAGAGAGCAAGATGGTGATGAATTGAACTACAACTGGACTGATTCATTAGAATTATATGGAGGACATCTTCTTACATACAAATGTGTTTTGGTCTTTTGATGTGTTGAGTCTTCTTGGGGTTTCAACAATGACGTGATACAACAATTACACCAAGACCAACGAGAGCAAGGAATGTGATTGTGATAACAGTGAATCTACTGGTGTGACTGCTGCACATATTCTATTTCTTTCTTTTTTTCTATTTTTTATGCTGTGCAGGACTAGATCACTGAATTCTGATTAGAGCCTTTCATCATCTGATGTTTGTTCTCCTTTTGCTTATTCTTGCTCTCCCTGGTTTTAGTGTAAAATCATCCACGTACATATTTACAAAGTATGATACAGTTACAGAAACAAATATCCATGAGTATTGTTGCACTCAAAAATGTAAGAATAAATACTGCTATGAATGAAAACCTTTTGCACTTCATTGTTAATTCCATGCAAAGACTAGCAACTTTCATAGTTTTGCTAAAATACACGTTTGAAATACTTAATTTTTCAATTTTGAAAGATATGGGTCAGTCTTTTGGGGGTATGGATGTCAAAAGAAACTTGAAGAAGGAAAGCTTCTCGGTGTGCTGTTTGCAATATTGTGCAGTCTGTAGTACCAGGTCTACTATTTCTTTTCAATTGCTTGGATACATTCTGTAGACGTTTATTTGTTAGCGCACCTAATCACAATACTCTGGGTTCATAAAGGAGCAAAATCTCTTTACTGAAAGACAACTGATACTGAATTAAAATATATGTGTCTACAAGTGGAGTAAGTAACTTGTGACTTGTGACTTGTGCTGACTTGGATCTTGAAACAGCCGAGTTCTACTATGTGTTAGTTTTACTTTTGTATTTCATCATTAAACTTAAATTGAGGTGAAACATACAAATACTTGCTGTGTTCTATCATACTATATGAAGTGTTCGAAACATCAAAAAACATCTGTTAACACTGTTAATAAATCTCAGAAATAATTCAGATCTCTCTTCTCACTGTTTAACTTTATTAGGAAGCGTGGTGTTGTCCAGATACTTAGGCGCTGTATTTTAGAGCTAATGTTCTCATTTTAAATTGGGGATTATGATCAGGCATATATCTGGATATGAGAATCTTTCAAGATAACTCAAAGTCCTCACAAGCCTTTTAAGGCAGGGAAGTTGTGCATGAAGTTTTGTGTTCTCGGGTTCAGCAATTAGGCCTGTAGATGGCAGTCGTGCGCTTTTAGGTTTGTTCACCAACATTAGAAAAGAAGAAAGTGGCCGTCTGTCTGCTGCCTGAGATCACTGAACTAAAGTCAGCGCAGAGCAGTCAAGCGGACACATTCATCACTGAAAGTGAACAAACAAAGCTGTTTTAAGGAAGCTTAAATGGATCTAACTGAGCAGGTTTGCAGCTTTTTATCCATTTGGTGTACATAGATAGAAAATATGAGAAAAGCTGAGTCATACCTTTGATTCTGCTGATAAACAAGGCTATGCTAGCTGCCATCAGTCAACGTAACAATAAATACTATTATTTATCCGCACTGTGGTTCCTTGAGCAGTTAATAATATTGCTTAGTATTTGTATTAAAATCAACCAGATTCAATGCAGAGACACACCCTTATTGAAACACGTTATAACACATGTGGTCTGGGTAGCTAGCCTGCTGTGTGTTAGCTGTGGCTGGAGTTTGGTAGAACATTCTAGTAGCAACATTTCTACATGGTTTTGAGGCTCAGAAGCTGATGGCGCCGCTTGGCTAATATCGTGGACCTAAAGGTCATTGCTCCGTTTTGTTAAGTATGCAATAGTAATGAGAGGCGTACTGTCCATCATTGAGTGTGGTGCTGAAATGACACCGGGGTCAAGTACTGAAGCCGCGCCATGTCTTCACCCACTGTTGGTCCGAGACGCACGTGTGGATGAAGGCAAAGAGTTCTTGATGTACGAGCACCTGCAGTGCCTTCATGACCAGTTATAAAATGCACGTCTCTTGGTAAATGTTGATCCATATTGTGAAGCCTTTTTGGGCAGGGAAAGCATTGACTTTAGAACTTTTCAAATAAGTTAAACGAACAAAACAAATAAGCTTCAATTGAAGTAAATGACTGGAATTATTCATTTTCACCATCATGCCAATCGAAATGGTGCAAAACGTAGTAGTTGGGTTGCTTAGAGGTCACTGATAAATGTTGAATTATATGCTGCCCATTGTCTTCTTTTTAATTTTTTTTCCTGGTGATCTCTTCATTCTCTGCACAGATCAACCAGTTGGAGGCAGATTTGCAGGAGCTGGGGTCACTCTTGGAAAAGGCTGAGAGGAAACGAGTGAAGGAAGTGTTGCAGCAGGAGCAGAAGAAAGTAGAGAAGGAGCTTGCAGTTAAACGACAACAGAAAGAGCAACAAGCCAGGAGAGAGGCAGACCCTTCTAGAGCAACATACACAGTCAAGATCACTAACTATGGTATGTTGACTGTCTGTGCAACAGAAGCCTGTTAAGAACTTTCAGGTGTCTCAGTATGGCTTACATATCTGCATTTTCTCTGCAGCGTGGGACCAGTCTGAAAAGTTCGTCAAGATTTACCTCACTCTGAAGGATGTGCACAAAATTCCACAGGAAAATGTAGAGGTCAAGTTCACAGATAGGTAAGATGAAAACGAACTATCGAGTCATATGCAAAGTTTTAGGTTGAATAAAATATATTCTGTCATTAACCATCAAACTTTCTCTTTCCTTTGCAGCTCCTTTTCTGTTCTGGTAAAGGAGCTAGATGGAAAAAATCATCAGATGACAATCCTCAACCTTTTATGTCCAATTGATGAAAAGGACAGCTATAAAAAGGTGATTTATTGATGGATAACAATTTTAGTAATTTTTTCTTTTTGCTTTATTTTTTATACTTTTGTAAATGCAGCTACATGCGTGTGATTTTTGAGCCATTGCAATGATTTCTACTGAATCTTTAGCCATCTTAACTTCTGAGAGACTGCCTCTCATGAATTCTCTTTTTATTCCCATTTATGTACAATCTGTTACAAGTTAGTTTGTCCTTGTTTAAAACTATTTTAAACTGTGTGGTAGACTTGACATTAGATCTACAATGAGCACATGTTTTGTCAAAAAAAAAAAAAAAGAAAAAACTTTTTTGAGCCTCACAATTTGATGTGTTTGCACCATTCTGACTTGGATTAAAGTTAGGATTATATGTAAAACAACAAATTCTGGCATTGTACTAACATTTGACACATCATCTAAACTCCTGTGAAAATAGCCGTGTACACAGTAATTTGATTATCATCTTGAAATCGTCTTAAAATCACTTCTGGACAGAAAGACTCCAAAACAAGCTCACAGAAACCGTGCTGATTTCTTGCTGATGGTTTTCTGTCTGTCACTGCTAAGCTTCTGTTTCGCAATTACTTATTATGTTTCCCAACTTCTGCCTCAGCTGAATGCATGGGCTTCAAAAGGTCCTGATGGTCCCTTTATGTTGGCAGCCTTTTAATTTCAACCCAGTATTAACATCGACTGTACAACTGAGCGACATCAGATGACTAAAAATCATGTTTTCTTTTTGAAAAGTCTAACACTGTCCATTTGGACTTTTAACAGATTAAAACAGATATGGTCCTCGTCATGTGCAAGAAGCAGGCAACAAAGAAGTGGGATTGCCTAACAAAGGTGGAGAAGCAGTCGAAAGACAAGGAGTAAGTTGAAAAGTGTGGATTTTGATGTCAAAGACATTTACAATGGAAGTGCTAAACAAGCTAATTCAAACAAAGCATTGTGCAAAATATGTCATGATAACGTTTTATGACTACCACTCACTGCTCTACAATTAATGTGAGTGGTTTGTCATTAACTGATGACTTGTAATAACCAGTTAGTTGTTGAAATCTTGCCAGTTTTTAAGACACGCCTAAGAGGTAACTTTAAAGAGCAACTCGATAGTAGTTAATGGTCGGAGAAGATTGTTTTGTCTTGGGTTATCAAGTCATACCTTTATTACACCATTTCTTGGAGAGAGATGTAGTAAACTGCCAGTAATTTCAATGTCTTCTCTGAATTAGGCTCCCTTAAAACAAAAATGTGCCCAAATAAAAGTTTCTCTGAGTAAGTCCCTATTTCATTTGATAACATGTGATCACTGTTGTCCAGATTGCTAAGAAAACTCCAAGACATAAGCATTAAAATCAACTTAGGGCCACTTGTGGCCACACTGCAGTCTGATCTCTGCAGTGCAGTTCTGCATCTGTGTGCCAGGTGTCACTGTTTTTAGTGCAGCTAGGGTGAATGTAAACATGAGAGGAATATGAATGAACCTCGATACTAACTGTTTCTGTCTCTCAACAGGAAACCTAGCACTGATGACAGCGCAGACCCCAGTGAAGGTCTCATGAACATGCTGAAGAAGATTTACTCAGAGGGAGACGACGAGATGAAGAGAACCATCAACAAAGCCTGGTCAGAGTCACAAGAGAAGAAAATACGCGGAGAAGGAGGAGACATGATGGACTTCTGAAATGCAAACACTTTCATCCACTGAGCACGACCAGGGATCAACTGTCATGACTTGAATATGTTACGATGTGTTCAAACTTAAGTCCTATATGTAAATCCCAATCCCACAACAACATGAGTTAACATGGTATGAGGATTGAAAATCAACCCCCTGCTGACTTTAAGTTGGTCCTGCTTGGAAAATCAGACAACCTGTGTTCATAAATGTCCATCATTTATGGTGGAAAAAAACGAGAGTGAAAGCTTTCACAAGTAAGGAGGCTGATCAGCAGGGGGCAACATCCATACAACAAATACCCACATATCAAACCCTTATTTTCATGTAGTCTAATATGTTTCAGTGGTCCATACCGGATTTGTTTTTAATGAAGGGAAAGTCCATCAACACTGGCAGTTTAAATTGAACAAGAAGAGCAATACTTCAGACAGACCTCACATTACCATACCTATACAGCTATACAATGCTGATATTCATGTTTTCCACTGTTCATATGCCAAAGACATGACTTCATGAGAGCATTTAATTTCCTGACATTCCTGATCTTCAATGCACTAAAAACCTTCAGTGTAATTCCATTTGTAACGCTTTGTAAAGGGATGTATATGATTTCCATGAAACAATATGTGAATATGTAAAACTCCTGATTTTAATAATTCATTTTTACCTCTATTCTGTCATATCCTACATGTGTTGTTGCCCATTCTCAGGCTTTTCATGAATTTATTTGAAATATAGATCTCAAGTCCTATGAAGCCTTTCGCCTGATTTTGTGTTCTAATAGATTTTAGTTCTCAGCGTTAGGGCAGAACTATTTGCAAAAATGATCTAACTGCAATTATTTTTCAACATATTGCAACTGCAATTTTTTTTAAGGTTCCTCAGCTTATGTGTTGGTGATATCAATTGCTTTATTGGAGGGGATGATATTTTGTTTTTAATTATTCTCGCTTTTTGAACAGTACAAAACATACATGAGGGAGAAGTAGGATTTTTGTAACAAGCAAAATCCCACTAAAGAAACTGTTTGCATGTACAAATCATCTCAAAAATTAGAATTTCATTAATTATCAAAAGTTCAATATTTTTGGTCACTCATTTCAGAAGGTGTGACTCAGATATTATATAGAGTAATTGAACATAGAGTGAAATGTTTTATTTCTACTTACATCTGATTGATAAAAAAGTTCATTTTAGACAGAAATACAGGGCCCCTGAAAAGTTATACTGCTTTAACACCAGTCCAAGTTATCTCCCAATTTGTGCACTGTTTCACCCATTTTTTGCCACTTTTGCCCATTTTCCCTACCTTTGACCTATTTTTATTGCTACTTCTTACAATTTTTGTCACTTTTACCACTTTACCACCACTTGTTTCTTCTGCAAAAGTATTTCTCAACAGTTTAGCTCTTTGGTTGAGCAGGGTTTAGTTCAGGGTTATAGAGCATAAAACATCTACTGCAAAGTAATATAATTGCAACTAATTGTCAAACCCTATTCAGAGTGCACTTTTGGGCTTGAGTCTACAGAACCGTTGCTAATGTCTGCCTGTGAAGAGGACACGATTTTAATGAAGAATAAAATAAATTCATTGCACTCACATTCTGAACAAACCCTCACCTCATAAAATTGGTTCTGCTCTCACTGTCCATCATTTTTGACCCAATTACAACTTTTCTTCTCAGTACAGAAAGCAACACATCACAGATGGCATAGTTTCATGTTCTGGCACAAGGACAGGTCTGAGTGATAAAAAAATGGCAGCATTTTAGAAAATTGAAGGTAGTGCCCTTCAATTTTTAAACCAGGTGCCTAAAAACCCAAAGTTTAGATGATTTTTAAAATCTTTGAATCACTTTTTATGACTTGTGTCCCAGTTTTTCAACAACACAATGACAGCAAACTTTTGCAAATCTAAAATTAATGTCTTCTATGATTTAACATGTTTATTTACTGGAGCACATAGTGGGGTTGCAAAGTATGGAAGAGGATTAGGGCCACTAAAAAAATATCTTTTTTTTTTCTTTGAAGTCAATTCTGGGATGAAAGTCAGAATTTTGAGTTTAAAGCCAGAATTCTGAAAAAAAAGAAAATTCTAGAAAAAAAAAAGTCAGA
The DNA here is from genome assembly GCA_008086565.1 of Thalassoma bifasciatum. Classification (NCBI taxonomy): domain Eukaryota; kingdom Metazoa; phylum Chordata; class Actinopteri; order Labriformes; family Labridae; genus Thalassoma; species Thalassoma bifasciatum. The sequence goes on from RPOG01000428.1 coordinate 85,728, forward strand.
ATTCTGACTTTTTCCCCGGAATTAAATCTATTTTAACAAAGTATTGGACCTATTTTTTCAGTGGCCCTTATCCTCTTCCCCAAAAAGTGACTATAGTTCTTTCTCTTTTTATTTATTTATTTATTTATTTTATTTTTAAGGGCTCGAGTCCCAGATTCTGTATAGTTTGGCCACCAGGTGGCGGCAGCTATTTGTAGTTCTTATCTCGTGGGGATTTCACATTACTCAGACATATTACAGGACATTTATCCGTACTTTTGAACGCAGAAGTAAAAGTTGTTCCCAAAGAGTGTCCAGATATTTAAGTGGAATTAATTATCTCTCCGGCTGTGATCATCCAAATTATTCTGAAATTCATTTTGCTGCGTGTTTAGGTGATAACGAACCGAATCGATGGGTCAGACAAGCTGTTTAATGTCAAAGTGATTTCAGATTTGTCTGCTAGGTGAATAGTGTGTATATTTTCTTTAAGATCCAGGATGCAGGATGTGTGTTCATACCCCCAAACGTTGCATGATGACTTTGTACCTGTCTGAAACTCAGTTTAAAGACAGTTGTGTCTGTGGATTAAATGAGAAAGAGAAACCTCCTGCCAGGCTTCTAGCAGCTCTGAGACATGAGTTACATCAACGTGAGCCAGACTTTTCCCCTTCTCATGAGCTGTTTCATTCACGTTTCCACATCCTCCAGCTGCATTCTTTGATTGAAACTCAGTCCTGACAAATCGTCTGGACTTTCTCCGGCTCTGCGCCTCCTCTTTCCGCCCCCTGCTCCGTGACGTCGCTGCTGGTTTATAAAGTCGCACAGAGCTGAGCGCAGACACGCCAGATGGATGCAGTTGGACTTACTGGATACACCCGTACGCATCAGACCAACGGCTGAGAAAGCAAGCGAAAGGAATATTTATTTGTATACTTACTGATCGATTACCACACCGCTGTGTCCGATGGAAACCGGTTGTTTCACCGCAGCGCAGCGTGTTTCGTGCCACAACATGAATGGGGATTTATTCAAGCCGGAGCGTGGACCCCAACAGTCCTCAGCCCCGGCGAAATCCAACAGGAATAAAACCGACCAAACCAAACCAGAGCTGGCCCAGGTGGTGACAGACTCAAAGACAGGAAGATCCTACAGCAAAGGGAAGCTTCTTGGAAAGGTAGGAAGAATAAATTCACTCATACATGTGAATCGACTCATTCGTCATATTTGGGGAGAAAGTGATGTAGAGGATCAAGTCCGTGTTCGGTTGAAGCTGTTGATGATTCAAATTCATCATCAGCCATGTTTCAGGTGTGTTACTGATGCGAGGATAGGGAATGACCTCGTGGTGGATGTGACCAATCTCCCCATGCCGTTCCCGTCAATGTTGAATCAGGCGTAAGGTGTGACCAGCTCCTGTGCGCACACATGACTGCCAAACACCTCATAGAAGCCTGTAAAAGAGCATCTGTGAGCAGTCTTCTGTCTTGAAGCTGTCTATGACGACTGCTCTGTCCTAGAACAGCTTCCCAAATACCCCTCCCTTCTCAAATTTCTGTGTTGTAACGTTTTTTTGACACAGTATGTGCCATGTATGAATGGAGCGGCTGTATCAACATGTTGCTCGTCATCGATACGCTGCGTCGGGCAGCCTGCCAACTCTCTTTTTTCCCCCCTCTTTCTTTGCTGCCTGCCGCAGAGCTGGAAATGTCTCCGTCAATTTCACGGTTAATGAATGCAGCAAGTCGGTCTGCCTCATCCCTCACGTCCTCAAGCCTCACATAATCCTAACTGTATTCAGAAATGTACAGGATATAAATGCGCAAGCTGCTGCAAACATGATTTTAAGGGGTTATCGTCGGTTATGGACGCACATGAGAACGTCCAAGGCTAAAAAAGATGCTGTGCAGCTGATTATAAAATAATGCAGCTAGTTAACCCTTAAGATGGCAAACTGGATTGATTCCTGCAATTCATATGCCCTCCAAACCAGTATATCAGGATAAGCTGAATGACTGCCCAAACAATTTGCCTGCACAGGTATTGATCCTGTTTCAAAGAACTGCCATTAGGGCAGATAATTTATGGCCATTGCAGGTTTTCAACCTGCTGCTTTTGTTAACTGATCCTTCTGTTTGTCTTCCCCAAGGGCGGCTTTGCTCGATGCTACGAGATGACAGACCTCTCCAACAACAAAATGTATGCTGTGAAGGTGATTCCTCAGAGCAGGGTGTCCAAACCACACCAGAGAGACAAGGTACATGATTGTGCTTGTTTACATTCTGCAGTCAGAACCATGCAGTATGCTGAATCCAATATCTGGATTGTGTAATGGCATTGACACATTGTTATATTTCAACAGATTACAAATGAGATCGAGCTGCACAAAACCCTGTCACACAAGCATGTGGTGAAATTCTCTCATCATTTTGAAGACCAAGAAAACATCTATATTTTCCTCGAGCTCTGCAGTCGGAAGGTGAGACATTAGAAATTTCCAGAACAGGCTGCTCAGCTTACTTTTGCTTTGCTTGCACGTACACGGCTTATTTCACAGTGGCACAATAGAAGCTTAACAGACACCAAGAAGTGCAGGTTTTTCAATCAAGTTTGGAGCATAAACCCATTAATTTAACCATAATTTTTGCTTCAACCACAGCGTCTAATACCTTTGCCATTGTGGCTGTGTGTGATGTGTGTGCAGCAGTGTTGTAAAATCAAACCGACTGATGTGGTGTTGAGGATTCATTCACTGCTCTGTCTCTGCAGTCTCTGGCACACATTTGGAAGGCAAGACACACACTCACAGAGCCAGAAGTGCGTTATTACCTCCGGCAAATCATATCCGGCCTCAAGTACCTCCACAGCAGAGGAATCCTGCACAGAGACCTCAAACTAGGTATGTGAGCTGAAACTGCATACGCACACTCACAGAAGCATCCCAGGAATCTGCTGTGACTTTGAGCAGGCACATGTTATGTGGGGAATGCTGACTGGATGAATGTTTTTGGCCCCTTTCAGGCAACTTCTTTGTCAACGAGAACATGGAGCTGCGGCTGGGAGATTTTGGACTTGCTGCCAAACTAGAGACAGTTGAAAAGAGGAAAAAGTTAGTGTTTTTCTACCGTTTAACTTTACTGAAATACCCTTTTAACTGGCAGCCACAAGCCTTTGAGAGTATAGCAGTGGATTGACATCTGAACATTCATACTGGTGTTGGTGAATGTATTTTCACTTTAACAGTCTTGTTTTAGCCTTGAATTGCTTTGAAAGGAGTGAATACTGTACATGAACGTAATCACCACATAATTCAAGAATAAGCCCATAGAAGTTTTCTAGTTCTTCACAGTACTCTTGTATCATATACCATTACGTTGCTTACTAAACACACACTTCCTCCCACAACTTTCCCCTAGCAAGTCCCTAACTAAACCAGTTTCCAAGTGACGGTTAGATGTAATGATCAAAGCACAGTTTCACTACCTGTTTGACTCTTTCCTGGTGAATACCAGACGAGTGAGTGTGGCAGGAAAAATAATGCTTCTACAATAACTTCCTTGTGTGCATGATGCAACAGTAGAACTAGCAAACAATTAGAATAGAAAAGGTTTCCAACTAAGCCTGTTCTCCTTTTTTTCCCCCAGAACAATCTGTGGCACACCCAACTACTTGGCTCCTGAGGTGCTCAACAGGCAGGGCCATGGGACAGAGTCTGATGTTTGGTCGCTCGGCTGTGTAATGTGAGTAGCATCTGTCCAGTCAAGTGTGAAATTTGTTTTTAGTGTGGCTTTTTAAGTTCTGTTTCGTTTTGAGCTTTTTTAGGTGAGGAAATGACTACTTTTGTCTTTACAAATAAAATTCTTTGATCTTGATTTAACCAATGGCTGCCTTGATTTTATCCCCTTCAGGTATACCCTCATGTGTGGAAACCCTCCTTTTGAGACCCTGGACTTAAAAGAGACCTACAAGTGTATAAAGGAAGTTCGATACAACTTGCCATCCTCACTTTCCCCTGCCGCACAGAAACTCATCTCAGGCATCCTGCAGAAAAACCCCAGCGACAGACTTTCATTAGATCAAATCCTCAACCATGAATTCTTCACCAAAGTACGTTGAAATTATGCTATTTGCTTCATTTAAAATATGCTGATAGCATTGATGCTTTTGAATCATCAGTTAACATTTACAGTTTTGAAAAGGGAATTGGTGCCTTAAACTAGAGCAAAAACTGGCATGCCAGCACTTGGTATCTTGTCTTTTTTCATTTTTTTCCCCATAATGAGCTGTGTGCCATCTCCATCCCTCATGCATCTTCCTCACACTCTCGTCTGCTTGCTCTCTGCCTTTTTCTCCTCTCCTCTAGGGTTTCACTCCCGATAAGCTTCCTCCCAGCAGCTGTGTGATGGTGCCAGAGCTCCATCCCCCCAGCCCTGCCAAGAAATTCTTCACTAAAATGGCCAAGAGCCTCTTCGGGAAGAAGAAAGCAAAAGGTGAGCAGCAGCAGCAGTTGAGCTGACAGGCGACTGGCAACATAGAAGACTAGGTCATCCTTCAAAGACGTCAGCTGGTGGTTACATATTTGTCCTTCCTTGAGTGTAATTATGTAGCACCCCTTATCCTTTTAATCAGTTAAGTCTCATGAGGAATGATATTTAATTATGGTTACAATGAAGTTCAGGATTGTAATGAACCTAACTTTTCTTTTTAAAGCATTTTCAGGTTTAACAACATGATATGCTTTGATGTCCATGCTAACAGTATGTGTCTTGTGTTTACAGTGGAGAAAATACCGTGTGAGGAAAAAGATGACAAAGATATTTCCAAACTGGTATCAGGCATCGTAAAGTGTTCCATCAACCGGCAGATTAGCTACAAGACAGTGGGACCCAACGAGGTACAACTTTCATCTCTTCTGTGTCCTACTTTGACAAGACAAAAAAAATGTCTTGTTTATTGCTGTTAAAAATCTAGTCCTCTCAGTTCCTAATAAGTGGTGCTTAAATCAGTACTTGTTTGCTACTTGGTTGGATTTTATACAGACTGATAATTGCTTATGTAACACACTCTTTGAATAATGCATTGTGCTTTTAATTATACAAAGGAACCCTCCTTCTTGAATAGAAATGTGTTTTTGTTGCACTTTAGCTTTGTTTCACTGAGACTGCAGTGAGAGCTTGTCTTGTCCCAAATGCCCTTCATCTTGTCAGTAGAGGGGAGAAATTTCTTTTTCTAGTTTGTGGCCAGTTTTCTTCTCACATTTTAGATTTTTTTTTGTGATAACTTGATCGAATCCATCTATTCTTTTAAGTCAACTGTAACTCTCAGCCTTCCTCAGGATTTCTATTTCTGGGTGAATTTATATGATAAAATTCAGTGGGGTCTGAAACAACATGACACAAAAGCAAGAAGCTTAGTTGGCCAATCCCTGATCAGCATGGTCTAGCTGCTATTTATAGAGCCCAAAAGGAACAACATTGTTTGCTCCTCAGTGTGAATGTTTCACTGTCAGCTTTATTATGAGCCTGTGCTGAGAAACCAGGCAGTTGTCAAGAAGTATGAACTGGATTTTCCTTTCCAAGGCTAATCTTGACATCTACTTTGTTTTGACTGTTTCCTATTTTTGTAGTTTTGCTAGAAGGAAAACAAAACAGTTCAACAAAAAGATTACTATCAGGTTCTATTAAGACTGCTTTGCAAACATGCATCAGAAACCACTGTCATATTTGCAGTGTGTGTTTCAACAGTTCAAGAAAGGAAACCAGAGTTGCTAAAAGTAGTTTTGTATTAGTGCAGAATGCAGTTGAAGAAAAGAGAGGGGGGGTGTTCCAGTGAAGTGATGGCAGTTTGAGCTGTAACCAAATATAGAAAAAAAAACTTTGCAGGCAGGGTCTTTTTTTAGATTCACAAAGGTAAAGCAGCTGTGCAAACATTTATAGAACACAGAAAGTGTCACACAGCTCTTCTTCATTCTGTGGTTACTTTTTTCTTTTGGTCTGCTTTTGATGTCTTGTTGCTCGAGCTTCTCATCATGACTGTTTTTATTCCATTGCTGTTGCTCAGGCCCCCTCTCCTAATGGTCAGCTGGTCAGCTCTGTACCTCTGGAACAGACTCCGGCTGAGGAGGAGTCCAGGAAGTCCATCTCCCGTTCCTTTAAGGGCACCATGGCCAGCAGCACTGAACGTAAGGCACATCACTTTTTTGTCTGTACATGTGTTTCAGTGTATTTTTAACCCCTTGTCTTTTGGCATCATTCATGATTCATTCTTTTTTGTCTACAGCATGTGAGGACGTCCTGACCCCTGCAGCTGTCGCTGAATCAGCCATGAAAGTTCTCAACAGCTGCCTGGCCACCATGCCTGCAGGTAGGAGAGCACAAATAATACTGAGTTGCAAAGGCTGCAACAGCATTTTTGGGCAACAGCATATGAAAGAAATAATGTAGTAACTTGGCTTGTTTATCCTCAAGATAACAATTGGAAATGCTCAGTAGCATCTGCTTTGTTTTCCTTATGCATCTGGCACTTGGCTCAAAAAACAAGTTAATTGCAGCCCCCCAATGGACATGAACAAACTTTTTTTGTATAGTTATATAACTGATTATGCAGGATCATTCAATTTTAATCAACTGGCGCTTCCCTTGTCCCAGCCATTTCTTTGGATTCTCCAAAATTTGCTGACTCATTTAACATAGGGCACCTTTCTTAGAAAAGAAAGCTTGGAGCTTTCTTAACATTGATAGCTATTTTTTTGTGGTTTAAAATGTTGGCATTCAAACTATGTTCATTAATTACTTATGCTGAACTGAATCACTGACACTTTTATAACCCAGAACTCTATTTTTATTTCATTTCCAGCTACCAGAAACCCACCCTGTTTGTCCAGGCCTCAGTCCTTCCTGTGGGTCACTAAATGGGTGGACTACTCTAATAAATATGGTTTTGGCTATCAGCTCTCCAACCAAAGCATTGGTGTGCTCTTTAATGAGGGGACACACCTCAGTCTTTGTAACCAACGCAAGTGAGTACCTGAAGTGCTATAGTATTTACCAAAGGTGTCATGTAAATATTTACAGTATGCTTAAGACTCACGCTGAACTGAAGTAATCTTCTTGGCTGTCTTTCAAATCCCAGTATATCCATATCAACCTCTCATGGAAACAAATTAAAACAAACTGTCTTTCTTCTCCCAAACAGGTCAGTCCACTACTGCTTAACCAACAACAAACACTTCACTTTCTCTACCAACTCTCTGCCAGAGCAGCTTCGTAGCCAGAAACAAATAGTTGAGCTCATGGCGAACTACATGGAGCAAAACCTTATGGAGGTATGAACCGAGAAATGAAAACCCAAGTCCCTCTGGCCATTTGCATTGAGTGTCAAAAATAATGAAGGATTTCATTTTTTTCTTAGAGCAATCTGGTATTTTTTGTAACACTAGGTGGACTTATTATTTTCTGTCTCTATCAGGGTGGTGATCTGCAATGTGAGGAGCAAGTCACAGGTCCTCCTCCTCTGCTGCTCCAGTGGGTGAAGACCGATCACGCTCTTGTCATGCTCTTCAACAATGGCACTCTACAGGTAAGGGCATCTTAACTGTTTTTTATACACTAAAGGGAGTGGTGCTATAGTGCTTTAAAATAAAAAAAGGTTATATTGATTCTTTTTTTCTTTTTTTTTTTTTTACAAAAATTCTGTTTCCATCTCTTCTAGGTGAACTTCTACACAGACCACACCAAGATCATCCTGTGCAAGTCATCTGACGACTCCTACCTTCTCACCTACATTAGTCGGGAGCGCGTCTCATGCACTTACCTCCTCAGCATGCTGGCTGAGATGGGCTGCACCTCGGAGCTGAGACACCGATTGAGATATGTGGTTCAGCTGCTCCAACACCATGCCGATGCCTGAGAGCACCGCTCAGTGCCTCCTAGGCTGCCTGAGTGGCAGATGTCTTTGAGGCAACCTGACTGGTTAACACTTCCTCTTAGGCAGCCTGACTGTTTGATAATATTCCTTGAGGCAGTGCCGGGAGGAGCCGACAGATGGATGGATGCTCTGAGGAGTTGAGCAAATATTCAAGTCTGGACTGGTGCTCGGGGCAGCTGTTTATCACAAGGCTTGACCTTGATAAACATCAAGTAGTCAGGAAGTTGCCCTCATGCAGCATCTGCCTCAAGGATTAGTGCCTGTCCAGCTTATGCCTCAAAGGTGTCCACCTGGAAGGTATTGATGCCTAAAATAAGAGACTCCTACTTGGCTTGAAATGATGGATCCCTCACGGGCAGATGCCTGAATGAACACAACTCCCATTCACCTTCCCTACACTGACAACCACTGCTCCTCAACTGGACCTTACAAAGTCACCGCCAAACCCTGCAATCCCACCCCTTTGATACAGCCAATAACCCTGGCATGGTCCCCAAAAGGTATCTAAACACTAAAGTTGTCCTTTTTTGCTTGCAACAGAACAAGGACAATCTTGTAGCTGAAATGCTTTTTGGCTCATTTTCCAAAAATGTTTTAGAAGCAAGGTCACTTATGGTGTTGACTTGCACTGGAGCTATGGTCTTACAGCAGAGAAGCTTTTGGAAGAGCTGGGGTTTGGTTGAAGAAAGAGAAAGAACCCCTGCCCGCGGTTGGTTTCTGGCCTGTTTGGGCTATGGTGCACTGTCTTTTTGTCCTTTTCATTTTAAAGAATAAATAGAAACATTGAGCCAGCTATAGGATCATACCAAGACCTTGACCTCACATGCACAAATAACATTCCTGGCCTTATTTGATGTTGGTGATACAAAGGTATGCTGCTTCTGCTCCAACATCACTTTTGTCTTTTGTTGGTTATCAGAAACTAGTTTTCACAGACGTGGTACACAACATGATACGGGGGCTCGGGAATCAACACAAAATTGCACTCTTTTTTTTTTTTTTTTTCCCCTTCGTAAGTTCATCAGGAAAGTGAAACTTTTAGGACCACTTGTTTTATTCGATTTGTTTTTAACTCTATACCTGAGGCATTTTCTTTGTTGGTTTTTAAACCGATTCAGTTTTAAACTCACATTAAGTCGGTGAGTGTGTGCCACGCGTGGGCTGGTAAGCAAACTGTTGGTCAGAAATGGAGGACAGGGAGGGGGGATAAAAGTGCCTTTCTGAGGGATGTCTGTACAGTGCAATAACAACCCTTTGTGAATGTCAAGCTGGATACAAACAGAAGTGGGTTTAATGGATGGGATTTACTTTTTCACTTTAAACCAAGTTTGAAAGTAAGTCTGATAGCACTACACTCTCACTACCTGGTATAAGCTTTTAGAATAACTGGTATCCTAAATATATATCCCAGTAATATCTATAAAAGATAAAAGAAAACATTGTACACTGTTGTACTGTACTGTAATCCTTATCGGTTTACATTGCTTTCTCGACCCAGAGTTGTATCCTAAAAACTGTGACCTGGAATGCAAGTATTACGTACATGTGTTTTCAAAAAACCCAACATTGTGAAAGCCATCTGCCAATTAAGAAGAGTCTTTATTTTTTTGGCACATAATGTCTTGTTTATTTATTTTTTATTTATACATGTTTTTTTATTTATTGTTGTGTAAATGTTATGGTCTTGACACGCGGAACTGTTCAATTCCGATCACCTTTTCTATGTAACATGTTTGGGGGAAATGGGACGAAAATAAAGTTTATTGAAAATTATTTCAGTTTCCACTTGATGATTCTCAACGTTTTGACACTGACAAAGTCCAAATTTGTCATTCTCTTCTACTTCACCTTGTGTGATGTTGTTCAAGCCTCAGACTGTGACTTTGAGGCTTCAAACATACTGAAAATCTTAGGATTGGGCCCTATGCTGATGATCTACTGAAGTCTGATATGATTGGCTTCTGGTCTTGATAGAGACAAAGTGTTGATGTCACATTAAAAGTAAAAAGCATTCCTAGTTTATAATTTCATTGACGCAATAATACATGCCATGGTCACCCTCTCAATTAGTATAAGTGACTCATGTATTGACAACTTTTGTCAGTTTTACCCCTAACAAATTGGTATACACCCTGATTTTTGAAACTGAGCACTTAAACTTGAGGAGCCAGTATTACATAAGTGATTGAGCTTGTTCTAAATCTACATCGAAATTCCAGTCATGATTTCCCAGCTACTGTATCTCAACTATTTCCCCATGCCTGAACTTCATCCGTGTTCTTGTAAACTGTTGTTGGCCAGCTCTGTCATGTCTCATCATGTTTTATGCGAGTCCAAAGCTGGATCTACTGGTTGACTTAACACACGCTTGCTCTTGTTTCCCCGTCAGCTTTTAATAAGTTCCCAACTAAATCATCTTCATCCCAACACAGAAAAAAAAAGCTTCCCGTGCCTTTCTTTACCAAAACGGCTGATGGAGTCCGATGGATATGGACTGCTTAGCTTAACTTAGCTTTGGTATAGACATGAGAAACATGTGGCTGCTAATACCTTTTCTTTGAATGACAGCACAGTAACATACTAAAGCATCAGTACACTGCAGTGTGATTACATTTAGAGAATAGTGTCACTTGAACATGTCATTGCTCTCCAGTGATGCATCGAGTCATGTCAGGAGCAGAGCCAAACCTCAAACCTACTGTTCTCTTTTCATTTTCACATTTGGCCCACCTTTCTCACACTTTTTTTCCTTCCTTCCAATAAGTAGGGCCCTAAAGGGGATTCACCATTTATAGAAAACTTACGGCAAACTAACAACAATGAGAAGTTACATGTCAAATTCAGTATCAGTGTTCTGGTGAAATCACTTAACATATTTCAATGATGTGATCCCCCCCGTTACATACTGCAGTAAAGTACATTTTTATTATAAAAATGAGTAAACATTTATGCATTACATTATGCAGGAGTTTGCTGGGTAAGGTCACTTGTAAAACACAAGCTGTTAAAATCAAAACACTCAAGAAGACATGAAAAAGACAACCCTGCCAAGGAAATCTACTGAAAACTTAGTGTAGTTTTAATGGTGCAAATCTAATTCTTACAAAATTAGAAGAAAGCTAGAAGATTTATTCAAAGGGTTATACCCTTGAATACAGATAGGAGATGTTTAGATAAGGTAAAAACAGCCTTGAGGATGATATCATTTAAAGACTTCCTGCATTTCTTTAGCTTGTCAGACCACATTTCAATGTTATCAGAGCAATGTCCACGGAAGGGGCTGATTTTTCTGCAATGATCTCAACCAAAGTTTGCATAGCTGTAATACTTCCCTAAGACAAGTGCTGATGGGGAGAGGTTGACATCGTGTAGAGGCATTTGCACAGCACCTGCTTGTTTTTACCCTGCAGGTTTCTGCTGGACCGGGTTTTGCTACACCTGGTCTCACAGGTGTCAGGTGTATTGAGGTTAGTTCTCATCCACTCCAGGACTTTCCACGTAGTTTCATTTCATAGGCTTGGGCCTTTTTTGTATTATATTTTCACACCAAACAACTCACTCACCATATCTATGACTTTTGTTGAGCTACTTACACACCTCAACCTTCTTTGTACATTTTTAACATCCCTCGTGAGCTAGACAACTTACATTTGCGTTTTCACTTGCATTTTGGAAATTTTGTGTGAAATCAGCTTAAAAAAAATAGGGTTGCGACAAAAGAAAAACAAACTGCTCCGCACGTGCTTAAAAGAGGTCATTCGAAAATGGTAGCTCTTTGTTATTGTTTTCATATCCACAGGCAGATTTCTTGGGAAGCAAGAGGGCTGAAATACAAGGAAGTAAAGACACAACACAATGCAAACCAACCAGAATAATTGGGCATACGGGTATACACACATTTGGCATTTGGACACAAAAATACCCACACACACCTGATCAGCAGACATTACGGTTATTTAGGCAAATGTTCACTCATATACACTCATACAGCCTGGCTTCCTGCCGCTCTCTCAGCTGTTATGATGCAGCAGTGCTTTTTCCAGCCTTGAACACACTCAGAGAAGCAATGAGAGCCAAAGCAGCCTTGTTAGAGTGTACTTGTGTTTATAAAGAAGCAAACGGCCTACAGATAGACAGGGCTCTCTTGGCAGCAGCTTGATAAAACCCCATAAAGACAGAGAGAGAGAGACACAGAGAGAAAGACGGAGTGAAATGTCATCAAGCTAACCTCCTGATTGTAGGCTGGAAACTGGGGCAGCAGCGTGAGATCAAAAGGCTGCTTCACTTTAAAGGCCAAAATGTGCTGATTGCACATCTTTAATTGCAGCGTGAGACATCCACTTCACTCAGTAAGTAACCTCAGAGGTGAAAGTAATAAGCTCTGTCTGAAGTTTTTTTTTCCTCCATTTTGCTGCATAAGGTCTACAAATATAATGTAAAAAGGCTGCTGGGTTATAACACACTTGAACCATGTTTTATGCAAATGCTTAGGCTCTTCTGTTCCAAATATTGTAGCTGCAAAGATCTTTCTCCTGGAATTTTATGCTGCAATTTGGACCAACCCCTTGTCAAACATCATGCAAAAAATAAAGGAAATGTATCTACTGTTCCGGATATAACAAGAGATTAAAAAGAGGACACCTTTACCTCAGCTGAAATTTCTATTAATCACAAAACAGCATGAAAAAGAAAGCTGGTACAGAAAGAGCTGTGTGTTGTGCTTATTTGTTCTCGTATTGAAAACTGAGATGTGAACTGGCAGATAAAAATAGAGAAGTGGGGCCGGCGGTATTCTTAATTATTCACAGGTCTGCCTCATCCTCTTTTGAACTCTCAGGCCCTACGATGCAAAAGTCAAGCAAAAACCCATTAGTTTCTGATGATTATCTCATTCACTTGGATCATGTTTTATGAGATCTGAATTTTTTGTTGCATTAAAAGACCAAAAGGGTTAAAAGCACATTATTAAGGTTATCATTTTGGGTATAGACAAACAAGTAAATCAAGATTCTGCCTCTAACCTCTTTGGAAATAAAACTGAAAGTAAATGCACTCAAATTATTTGTAATAATAATCTCACGCTTATCTTCCAGGAAAACAAAGCCATACATTTATGGTCAGAGGAGTGTGTCAGAGTTAAATGGGGACATGTAGCCTGTAAACTTTCAGGAATGTTTACAACAGACAGACTGAGTCACAGTTTGATTGTTCATTATTGTTTTGTATCCACTAAGTTCCTGCTGACCTGAGGCTGTAAATATAAGATTGCTTCTGCTTCTTCCAACTTAGCCAAATTGCTCTTAGACAGGTCACGAGCCTTTAACAGCCAGTCTGTAGAGACAAACATCCATTAACACTTCCACTTTTTCCAAGGAAAACAGTGCTAATGAAATAAAAGAAGGCCAATGTTCACAGTATCTTATGTCCTTAAACAAGAGAGACCATGGAAGTGTTTAACATGAAAATTCCTGCACAATCGAAAGTTTTATCTTTCCTGTCTTAACTGTTCAGATGAAAAAACAGCAATTTGTTGGAATTGGATATTCATCATATCTGAGGACTCTTGATGCTGTTTCTGATACAATAGGTGCCTCTGTGTCTTAAAATGTTATGCTGCTAATTACATAGCTGCTGGTAGGGGCCAGCTTTTTGTTGTGGAGGCCTCAGGCTCTTTGACATATTCAGGTCATGTTTAGTTTCTTATTTAACATTAACTTTTGTTTACAAGGGCCTGCAATCCTGCTGGTTTTGCTACTATAAATGGCGGAGAGCAACAAAAACATCGGAAACATTCACATGATATGTAACAATCAAAATTCTTTGGACGACAATGACGGAACATTGTACATAGCTACAATGAACCTTTTGTGAACAATTGTATATGTATTATGTGTGTCTTTCAACAACGGTGAATTCAGTATGTTTTTAACCAGGAGAAGGTATGCATGACTTAACTGTCTACTAACTTATAGTCACTGACTTAATATCACATTAAAGCCAGAAAGCTAAAGCAATAGCTTGTTCCACTTTTGAGTTATTGTAAAGTCATAGTCTGATGTTGTCCAGTAAGGTTCTACGTTGTATGTTAATTCACTTCTTTATTGAAATTTTAGTTCAAATGATTGTGTCTGGATTAGCTCTGGTAGTGGGCGTGTAAAATAAAGGCACTCTTTTAATAATAGCAAAGCTTGTCAACCATCAGTGTGATAGAAATGACCACTGCCTCAGATGGCAATGCCACAAGCTCATTAGCAATATAATGAATAACCAATCTGTGAAAGGTCATATTTGTGGTCAGCTGCTTGAAGGAAGATCTGCTGATTCACAGGAAGTGAGGCATGTCTGGTAACAAAGCATTTTGTTTGGAGTAAATAAAAAACAACGAAAGGAGCCAAAAATACGAACTGAAAAATACAACAGCTTAATGTGTCTGCAGCAGGTTTTTGGAATGGTAACCAATAATGTTACTATCAGAAATCTCGAGAACATCTAACAGTTTCTATAACTTGAAATCTGCTTTCTGTGCCATTTGGCACACAAGCTCCTTTATCTATTAAAGCACACAAAAAAATTAAAAATGTTAAATAAATAGTTCTTTAGTTTTTATGTTGAATCGTAGCTTAAATAACAATTCAGGATGCAAAGAAGAGATTTACTGCATCACCTCCACAGCACACACAGCATTAGTAAGCTCTATAGATACTGCACAGTTATTTCAGCATTCCATCATTCCCCTGGCAACAGGCTTGCTGAACCTAAATGGAATGGTGCCAATTCACCTTCTGTAGCCAAGTCCTCTTCTTTCTGTCTCTATTATTTAGTTAAAATGCTTGTTCTTGCTGTCAATTCTTTAAAAGCTATGACAAAAAATAATTGTGCATTGGTTTTTCATCATATAAGATAAGAACTCAGTTTAATAAGTTTGTTGACCTTTTTCATGAGATCACTGTGTCTTTAAATGAACTATATCAGAGTTAGACTGGAGTAACACATCCTAGCTGCATTGGCTTCATTGAAGTTTAGGGGCTTCTGTTTGTGGTCATTCTTTCTTGTTGCAGTTTTATTCTTGCTAGCAGAATATGTTATACTACCAGTGTCTGTGCGGTCTTTGGAAACTGAACCATTTTAGTATAAACCCCTTCACATGAAGTTAAGTTAAATGCTGATCTGATAACTTTGATAGCTGTTGGCTTGTTTGCATGCTGATGATTTCATGTGTCTTTTTGCTACAGCTGGAGCAGCTGTTAAAAACCAAGTTATACTCCCCGTAAAGATTGGTTTCTTAGTGGTGTTTTTTTCCTGCTTATTTATAAGGGCATAAAAGTAACCACATCTGCTGGGATCCATTAAATCTTTGGAGAAGGGACTATTTATGCAAGGCCAAGTGGGTGGTAAGGGAAAGGAGTCAGAGGAGGGGACATCCCTCCCTTCCTCTGTAACTGCTTCTCTGACCCTCGGCCACATCTTTTCCCGGCTGTGATGTGTTTGAGTGAGTGTTTGTGTTGGCTGTGGCTTATCCCTCTTGCAGGATCCTGCTGCTGATGTCACATTCCTGTTTCTGTTAAGACTACAACAGGCCGGCGTACGTCACATACCAGTCTTACAGGAAATGTGTGTTTCCTTTTACAATTCACCCACTGTTTTCCATTAAAAGCACAAGGCGAAAGTTATCCACTCTTTTGTGGCCAAGCTGAAAATTTCTCCCTTCATTTTGCTGAATCATTTGGCGCCAGAGTACAAAATTTTAATTTTATCTTGAGCTGTTTTTAAATATTCTATCAAGAAGCCAGTTATTTTCGGAGCTTTGAATACAGCTGACGGAGCCTGACAAGTATTTTTTCCCACTCGGTTGAGTGAACATCTAGCTCAATAAAGCATGGATGCAGTCTGTTGCTTCATTTCGTCAGACCAGAGGTTACATGACCTTGCCTGTGAGACTTTCAGCTGTAGCAAAGCTACAAGCTGGTTGCTAACAGTGGTGTCAGTTTTAACTGAACACAAGTCAGTTGTAGACAAACAAAAACAGCGGTCACATCAACGTTTCTGGCTTGAAACAACATCCTCGAGATCAAGCTTGGCTGCACTTGGGCTTTACCTAGCATCACCTCATGTACAGTGATGCAGAAATTTTGTTCAGGAATGCAATAAGCTTGCAGAACCTCTTTCTAAACTTTGATACAGACTGAGGGAGAGACAGTAAGGAAGGAATTTAGAGAACACTTTTCTTATATCTATGGCACACATAGCCCAGGTGCTTTTGGACAGGTGTATTTTGAATATATAAACCTACATACGTTCAAGCCCTAGCTCTCAAATGAAAAAATATGTAAAACAAACATGTGGCTTTCAGCATGTTTGTTTCTAAAATTGCGAACCACTAAAAAAGACAATGTAGGAAGCTTAATACTCCCAACGTTTACAAATACTTCATGTTAACACTATTGGTCGTTAGCCAGGTAACTACACCAGTGAAAATTTGCTGCTGACAACTTGAAGCAGCTTTACCTTACATTATTCTAAGTATGTACCTTGATATTACCTCTTAAAACAATGCAGTAAACTGATGACATGTTTTTGTTTTTTAAAAGTTGTATGTTCAATACCCAGAAAAGCTTACCATTGCAATGTATGTCTAAGTAGACAAGTGTTCTCATCAAAACATGTCTTCTTAATACTTTTTATGGTTTATCTTGGTTTGATAAATGACAACAACGACCCAATCATACAAAGTTGGTAACGTAACTCATTTTACTGCATTTTTGCTTTTGTTGCCAATCTCTGGTGGGATATCCCTCATTCAAGTAATGAGTTAATTGTTTGGTCAGCTATTTCTATTCAGAGAGTTTTGTGGGGGGAAAAAAACAGTGAATTGAATGTCAGTTTCATTCTCAGTATGTTCTCCAGCAGACTTCCTTGTCCAAGAGGTTGCATAGCCAGAGCCTTTAAAATCTATTAACACAGATATTTGCCTCATGTTTCCTGTTAATTTCTTCCTGTTTTCCCCACAGTCTCTTTCTTCTTACTCTTCTGTGTTTCAGCTGGCCTCATTATTCAGCTTCACTAATGATCAGCCACGATTTCTCCTGCTGTGAGAAGAGAACATGAAACAGCACTAAAACCAAAGTCACTGCACCAGGAAGTCAAACATCTGGAGGGAGACTGATGAGAGGAGAGAGGAAGAATTCAGCCAGACATCTTACTGCGGTGGGACAATTTTACCTAATTAGTAACTTCTGTTTTCTCAAGAGCTTTCTCTCCCCTTGTCCCCCCTCAGTGTGTGTTTAGGTGTGTGTGTGTGTGTGTGTGTGCGAAGCCTATTGTAATGCTCTTTCCTCTTATGAATTCCAGCCAAGGCCACAAGCAGAGGCCTGTGTGAGTGTGTGGGTGAGGGTTTTTACTTCAGTGAGGTTTTGCCAACACTCATTTCCGTCAGGAAAGAACATTTCTGAGGCTTTTGCACCAGTTTCATCAGACTCTTTCCCTTCCCACGACTCTACATTCGGACCTGCTGCATCCTAATGCATTGTTCAAGCTGCACATTCACTTCCTAAATAGATTTATTTTGGTTGTGGCTTTCCCATACATTACATCAATACAAAAAATGATATCTCCCTCGGGAGGAATCATCTGCAAAAACAAATAGTCCAAGCTCTTTCACAGCATCTCAGGTGTCACATAACAGCTCTGGTCACTGGTTTCTGTCTGTTTTAGCCCCTTGAGATCTGGCTTTACTGTTGTTCTGAAAAAACTTTTCTTCCCCTGAAACCCTGATATTATTTTATCGGATTTTATTTTTTTCCAACAATTACCACAGTTATTCAAAGTTGTGTTTAGTGGTCTAAAAATTTTTTTTGACACTCATTCATGCAGGTTTAGATACTAACAGTAACATACTTTATAATGTCGCCGATGGGGTTTATCAAATAATCTGCCAGATGTCAGGTTCTTCTTCCCTTTTTCCTTTGTTTGTTTGTTGAATAACCAAAATGACAGAGATACCAAAAAAGTTGGTATAAAACAAGTCCAGACACACAACCAACACCTCTAAAACCAGTTTGTTCCCCTGTAGTTCATCTCTTTAGCCTGTTCAAATATCACTCCTATGTATATAAGCCTACATCACTAATTCTGTCTTGTTTGTCTCAGTTCTCTAGACAGGGGGCTGGGGTGGGATGGGGTGGGGTGCTGAACCAGAAGCACATTGAGTTTCAATCACAGATTTCACAGCAGGCATGAAGATGTCACCTCTGAAGTCTCACCCATCTGTTTCTTAGGCCTGAATTTAGACACCTATAAGCATTAAGTGTCTCTTAGAAATGAAGAACCCAATGGCTATAGCATGCCTGCCTATCAGTCAAGTCAACTGTGCCTGCAATCATGCAAAACTTGTATTCTTAATACCTGTTCAACTCCTGAAGTATAAAACTGCTCACCCCTATTACATCATGTGCCATTAGAATTTTTTTTGGTACCTGGCTGCAAACATGTTTATATTTATAATAAAAATTAGCTTTTTGAATGTGTGTACGTGGTTTCCAGTATTTCTGGAGCCACCTTCAAGTGGATAATAAAGAAACTCAATGCGGTCCTGACTCCATTTTTCCTGACTGTTCAGCTACCTCTACTCTTTCTCAATCGAATATTTTTCGTAACTGTGTTATGCTATACTTTGGCTTCGTGAAATGAAGTGTTAATGCTCAAAAACCTTGCAATGTTAGTTCACTGAAAGCTGGTTAAACACATGAAAGCAACTGACTTTTATTTAATTATGTGCACTCTTAATGAATGCTTTAGGGATGCTCTCATTTTCCTATTTGAAAAGGTGTGTCATTTCAACTGTAAAATGATGTACGTCACATCTTTTCAGTTCTTACACCTGTGCTGCAATGTATTATTTTGGGAAACATATGCTTGCTGCTCCTGCTGCCTCCCACACAACTCACAGTCAATCGTAACTCAGAAATGTTTGATAAAACTTTGTCAGCCAAAGTGATTCACCTCTCCTAGTTTGAAAACAGACTTTGTATTTGGTCAGAAATGTGTCAAAAAGCACTTGAGGTCAATTCAGAGAATTTTAATCAAGCAGTGGCAAACGTTCAACTCCCTCTTAGACAACAACTGACACATTTGTTTAATTACAGAAAAAAGACTAACTGTGATTAATACATGATTTGGAGTTTAAAAATATTCATGTGCTACTCCTGTATTGTACTTTTACTCCAATAGTTCGGTAGTAACAGATCGTAAACAGTTATCTTTCATTGGTGTTCAGCTGTAGAGCTTTGATATCTGATACAAACGTGCTACTTGTTACAACATATCTGTCCAGATGGCTTCAGCCTGTATGTGCACAGATCCAAGTCTAAACTGTGAACGTCCTTCACTTGTCTGTCAGCATGTTTGTGTGTGTTTGTGTGTGTGTTTGTGTGGGCGTGCATCTGCCAGATACACACACACACACACACACATGCACACACACAAACACACACACAAACACACACACACACACACACACACACACACACACACAAAACCACAATAAGGTCATACACGGAAACAGAAAGAAAACTATTTTTAGGGTTTAAAAGTCAAAGGGGGCTACATTTGATGTGTGTGTTGTACTTCTTGGAAAGATCAACAATGATTACCTTACATCCTGTGGTAAACACACATACGCATATGCGCTCACACACACACACATGAACACACACAGAAAGAGAGAGAGAGAGAGAGAGGGAGAGAGAGAGAGAGTGACATAAATACTCCTTCCTGTTTGTCGGGTGCAGTGGAAGCTAGACACACTGCCCACACAACAACAAACCAGAGAGACAAAGCAAAACACAAACTGTTCCATACCGCACACCAACTTTTTCCATCTCCTATGAGCATCAAAGATTTGATCAGTTACATTTTGAATTTTTCTGTTAACTTTGGTGTATCAGCATCAAACAGGTGAGAATTTCACACTTGTCAGACTCTACAAACTTTGTATAGACTGCAAATTCAGATTGACGGGTCACACTTTTATCCACATATGAGGGACAGGTTCTAAAAGTACCTTGACCTCTCCTGCACTGAGTGAATTCTGAGGAGCATCTGACTTTCTCATGAGACACTGCTTTGTTATGCTTTGGTTACTGCACCTCGTGGAAAGTGGTTTTGGGAGTATAACCAACACTGGAAGGCAAAGGAAATAAACAGTTTTCGAAACACAAACTACACTCCTGTTGTATTTGAACTAACGTCACATTTAAAGAAGTTATTATTTGGGTCATACCCTTTTTTAAAGCTAATATTATTTATTCTTCAGCTGTTAATTCCTCTTTGCCAGCTTCCAGTGACACAGCATCTTAGCATCTATTCGAAAAACCAAAGTGTCCACACCTTGAATAATATTGAGACACCTTGTGTGTGACGCTGTTAATCCACTAATGTGTTTGCTAGGAAGAGACACTGCTGACAGGACAGAAACACTCAGAGCCTGGAAACAGATGGTGATGAGACAGTGATGCAGAGGATGAAGTAAGGAGCCAGATATAATTTTCTGAAGGGATTTCACAGGGCTTGCACTAAAAACTGATGATTAATTACCTCTGCACCAGCAATTTAGATCAATCATGGGGTATAACTAAAAGTGGGTTATGTTCAGTAGATTCACTTGTTCAAAAATGGCCAAAACCACTTAATCCATGTCCCAAAAGTGAAGTTTTGCACACAAAGAGCACAAGACCACATCATAGTCAGCAGCAGCACTCATGTGATAGGAAGAAAGCTGTGTCGAACTAATCATCTGTGGTCTAAATGAGATCATTCATAAAGGACAGATCAGCAGCTTCCCCAGCTGATCGAGGTCAGACACCAGCCAGGTCACCCTCTCACATGACACCAAAAAAGAGAGGAATTAGAGTGGCCCTGTCATCAGAGGACAAGCAATTCCAACAGCGCTGACCTGATTTCCTACAGATATAGAATAATAATCACAAGAAAAGTCAGGTCATTTTAAAGCCCTAATCAGGTCCTTGATCACAAAAGAGTGTGTCAGAGTTAAACCCACGAGGACAAAACAAATGCAATTTAAATCCTGAGTTCACCCTCTGACTCTGTAACAAAAGCTGCTTTTGGATTGCACACTTTTTCCTCCACATGACAGCTTGCTTGTTTTTACTGAAAATATATCTTTTTTTCATATCTGTTCAGTTTTCCAAGCTGTAGCTAAGAAAACTGATTTGTGTGCTGAATGACTTATATCCAGAAGAGTTCAGCTTTCCGCTGAGCTTTCTTTATCAGCTGAGGTACATCAATTGAGATAAAAGCTGATGACTCATATGTATATCGTGGCTTTAAAGCTTTCCAGTTTTTTTCTTGATCTTGGTCAAGGAATCATAACAGACTAATCCAAAGTCCACTAACAGTTTATATGACAGAGTTTGTACCAGGCTTGCTATCACAGAGTGAAAAGTCTGCATGTGATGATCATGTGGTATAGTCACATGGGGAATAAATGGGACAAGTTGAAAAATGTGGCTCTGGGACATTAAATATTAAACAAACAGGCCAATAGTGTAAATCATGTAATCACATGGGAATTTGGTGCCTAGAATTACCCAAAAAATATCTAACATATAATCTCTGTAGGGGCATAATTACCCCTTTGCTGCCCCAGCTGCTCAGAAGTTCACAAAGTTAGATTTCTATCCAGACTCTTTCAGATAAATGTTTCCCCTTTTTACCAAGAAGTGTTTTTATAAGCCTCAAAACAAGCCCTTTTTCTTTCACTATACAATCTCTGAGCACTTCTAACAATCAAGACACTGAAAGGCCTCCTACTACAAGTATGTTTGAGTTCCAGTCCGTCTGTGGTCGAAGAAGAGCTCGTTGTTGAACAAGGCATGGGCCTTGTCACACATGTCAATGGGATGCTTTGTGCAATGTGCGGGTTGTTTGAACCCCCAACAAGACACTTTATTAGCCTCAAGACTGTGAATGAAACACAAGAAGAGAGCTTAAACTTATAAAACGACATAATAATTACTAATGACCTGGATGCAGTAATTAAAAGCAGTTGCGTTGCTAAAAAATGCCATTCATTGCCTGGGAAAGTGTGATATACTGACTTTCTGTCCTTGTTTCTCTTCCTCTTCACTCTTTTCTTTCTCCACAAACCCAAACAAACACAAGGACAGATTCCAGACCAGACTGAGTGATGTGAGGGGAATTCCCATGCAGAGGATCATTTGACACACATATGCTCTCACATGAAAAAGCACACATACAGAGAGAGAGAGAGAGAGAGAGAGAGAGAGAGAGAGAGAGAGAGAGAGAGATAAGTTTCCCCATGACACAAGGTTCAACTCAGATGAGAAGCTCATGAGAAGACTCAAAAGTTCAGTGAAGATTTATTTCTTCTTTTAGCGTCAGTTGGAAACATGAAGGGGAAAGTATTTGATTTACAACACGGGAAGTACCTGTGGTGTGATTTCCCTTCACACACAGGTAGTTAAAGAAAAGAAAGAAGGCTTGTTTGTGAGGGACATCCCTTGAAACTCAAATTTTCTGTAAATTTACATAAAAAACATCACTGCGGCTTCTTTTCTTGTAAAGATAACATGATTTATGTATATTAATAAAGCTGTGTCGCACAGTGCTTACAGCTAATATTATGAAGGCTGTGACAAAATTAAGTGACTCCAAAAATCCCATTTGGCAGTGCTTTACAGTCTTTGAATGAAATCCAAGGCGAGCAGACAGACGCTACACACAAAGAGATAAGAAAAAATTAATATAATCCACGAGGAATGAGGGGAAAACCCAAAACCTGACTGATTGACTGACTGGAAGCAAACTCAGCAAGCCGTGATAATGGGATTATTGTGCTGTATTTCAAGCTGTCCTGAGCCGACAGCTAGAATAACTGTCAGACTTTGTGTACAACAGGAGAGGTCCGGACCTTGTCAGCTCCTAGAGCTAAAATCATGATGAATGGTTTTTCTGTCCTCTGCTCATTTTGGATCCCATCCCAAGCTGGATAGAGAAACAAGATATTGAAAATGACAGCAAGAAACTTCAAGGAGACATGTTGAATAAGAAGTTTATCTTCTAGACACTGCATGCACATTGCTCTTATGTTTGAATGGGTGACATGCTGTGAGCAAAGTTGATTTAAGATAAGCAGTCCAGAGCTGTATGTCAGACAAGCACAACCTCCCATCCCTGCTCAACAAGTTATTGTCAGATATTTCTGACTTATAAAATACATATTCATCACGCAAAATGTGTGATTTGATTGGTTAGTAATCATTGTGGCATGTGGTGGCCTCCTAGAAGTGTCAAGTCTAGCAACCTGTGACTTAGCTGATTACGTACCATTTTACTTTGTACAAGAACAAAAGGAAAGCAGGAAATGTCAGTTGGAACCATTGCACACTGCTAGCATCCAGAAACATGGATGCTATCTGCCGACCTACCTAAACATATGGTAAAAGCATAGACTGTATAAAACATGGACGTAGTCTCCGTGACGTCACCCGTCTGTTACTGCAGCTCTGTTTTGAGGCTAAACGACGGGCGCGGCCATATTGGAAATGGGACGAGTGACGAGTGCCCAAACTCACAGCTATTGGGCACCCGTCAGTCACGTGATCTGTGCTGTGGCTCTGATTGGGTAAGCTCTTAGTCCTAATATCTTCCAAACGGCCGAGTTAGAAAAAAATTCACCCCCCTCACAGTGGGAGCCGTTAGCAAAATTAGCGATCCAGACNGATTACGTACCATTTTACTTTGTACAAGAACAAAAGGAAAGCAGGAAATGTCAGTTGGAACCATTGCACACTGCTAGCATCCAGAAACATGGATGCTATCTGCCGACCTACCTAAACATATGGTAAAAGCATAGACTGTATAAAACATGGACGTAGTCTCCGTGACGTCACCCGTCTGTTACTGCAGCTCTGTTTTGAGGCTAAACGACGGGCGCGGCCATATTGGAAATGGGACGAGTGACGAGTGCCCAAACTCACAGCTATTGGGCACCCGTAAGTCACGTGATCTGTGCTGTGGCTCTGATTGGGTAAGCTCTTAGTCCTAATATCTTCCAAACGGCCGAGTTAGAAAAAAATTCACCCCCCTCACAGTGGGAGCCGTTAGCAAAATTAGCGATCCAGACGGGAGACAGAGTTTGTACCAGGCTTTAAATACGCCGATTTCGGCTCTGAAAATGGCCTTTTTCCCGTCTGCTAATACAGTACTTCCGGTGCTTCTGGAGCCAGCCTCAAGCGGTCACTTGAGGAACAGCAGCTTTTCAGCGGAGGTTGCCGCTCGGGTAAAAGCTGCTAAATGGCAGCACTTGCCCACTTTGCCCATAAAACATGAGCTAGGACAGTTTGAATATATTACCCTGCTCAAAGCTTAAGTAAATCTGATGATGCTTAGTTGCGACTGTGATTGTGACTGGTATTGTGTGTAATGGGATGTATTGTGATTTTATGAATCTGAGTTTCCCATTGATAAAATATCATATCTCATTTATCATCTAACCAATAATAAAATGGATCATCAAATATCATCATACCATGATATATCACATCATATTTTATCATATTATATTATAAAGAATGTATTATGTTTGCTTTCTGCATTAAGCATTGTAATTATGAATCTCATTGAATAATTTAATCAGTAAGTCATTACTTTGTGATTATTAAAAATCATTGTTTCGAATAACTGTTGGCTCGTCAGAAATAATAGCCTGGTTGATAAACTTTAAAGTTTGGCAATATTTGTTGACAGGCACATTTAATGAAACGGTGATTTGAAATTATTGCAAAAAGAACTATTTTGCATTTTAATGTTAGTAAATTAAAAGGAATAACTTACTTTTTTTGGTCTAACACCAAAAAAATTCTAAAAAAATTTTTTAACACAAAACCAGCTGAGTTTTTCAGCCGCTAAAGTTGCTTTAGCATTCTTCATTAGCATCACTTGAAGAACTCGCCAAACTATGAGACACAAGACATCCTTCACACCTATTTCCAAACAACCAAATGAAAAATCTTGATGGTTGGAGCTCAGCTTTCACACAGGAACAGCAAGCAAAATCCTGGTGTGGAGCGAGGGAGATGGTGTTACAAAACTTTGGATACCCATTAAGAGAAGCTGGAGGAGTCTAATTCAGCTCCAAAAGGCTGGTTCATTCAAACATTACACTTAATAAAACACAGGCCTATACAACAACCTTACTAAAATGTTTTGTTTTTTTTTACTTCAGTTTATTGAAATGCAAATTGTTCAGCTGCCAGACACATTTTGCTTTTACTTCCTGTTATTCATTTCACTTTCAGCAGAATTTTACAAAGGGAAATTCTAAGTCGTCACTCTGTCATTTAATCATATGCCAACAAGTTGTCACATAAAAAAGCAAATGTGGAGGAGGGACACAGCAGTTCTTTGACTCAGCAAAACCTACGACTACCCTCTCTGGATTTCCCAAATACAGCCTACTGTGTGTTTCAAAACCTCTTTTGATGTATTTCAGTAAAATGTGGTGCTGTCCCTTCCATGTCATCTTCCTTAGAACAACCCAATCTGTGTTTATTTACTATTAATATAGTAAATAGGGGATCCTTGGAAATGTCACAGCTGTTTTGAGTGTCAGTTGTTATGAAGGTGTGTGTGTGTTTGCGTGGGTGTGTGGGGGAAACCCAAGTGAGAAGTTGACTTCAAAGACCTAATGGTTTTTCTGCTTGATGTTGTAGG
The DNA here is from genome assembly GCA_008086565.1 of Thalassoma bifasciatum. Taxonomy (NCBI): domain Eukaryota; kingdom Metazoa; phylum Chordata; class Actinopteri; order Labriformes; family Labridae; genus Thalassoma; species Thalassoma bifasciatum. The sequence goes on from RPOG01000428.1 coordinate 111,384, forward strand.
GTTTACCTGTTTTTCTTTGATCTCTTCTTGGTTTATGTAAATACATTTTCCATTCTAAACAAAACAGAGAACAAGAGGGACGATAATTCTTGGATCATAGTAAGAAATGATCTAAGGCATGTCCAGGCAATCGAAACAGCCCATAAAAACAACTTATCTGAACGTCAGTTGAAAATACAGCCGCCTGTGAACTGCTGAAGTTGGCTGTGCCGCAATTTATGAAGGCTGACAGATAAGGAAGGTATTTATGAGTATAAATGTCTGCTGATGTTGTTGTTTGCTCATGAAGCTTTATTGATCTGTTTTAATATACTCCAACAGTCATAGATGGATTCAAATAACATCTTATGAAAAATATTGATCAAACAAAACCACATCAGGTTTTTCTTAACCATAACCCTGAAACTTTTGATGCAGCCTGTGGTTTATGAGCGTCTCAAAACACTGTGTACTTCATATGTTAACCTTTTACAGAGATTCCAGTGAACGGGAAGGAGGAAGTGAAAAGACAATCATGGGTAAAATAAAACAGAGTTTATTTCAAAGCAAAACCATGGAATTCTTGAGGGAAATTTGGAGGTCAGCAAATCCAAACTTGGTCTCTTGCACAAACATCTTACACTTTCATCAAATGATCCTCAATAAACATCACCTCACAGAATCCTGTAGAGTTAATGATCAATATTTCATATTTGTTTATACCTCTGTGGGTGTAATGTCACTTACACCCTTTGAGAATGACAGATTTTATGATCTGGCTCATATCTTTGGTGAATTTAAGATTTGTTTTTAGGTCTTTTTATATCAGTTGGGGAAAGAAGTCAATAAAAGCCTACCCACCAAGAAGAGTTTGTGGAGGAAGTTCACATCTTAGTTGCCACGTGCTGCCCATAAATCTGGGTTCAAAGAGATTTGAATTGAGGAGATTTTAAATGTTGTGTTGTTTTTCAGCAAAACACCCAGATGAAGAAGACTGATTGGCACAAAATGATGAGGAACATCAGAACCATTTTATGATTTTCAATTGACCTTGTGCATGTGACATCCCGGTGTCTACCAGCCCAGGTCCACAAATACCCTACAGTAAACAGAAAACACTTTGTGCAACCATGATAATTGGTAGTGTTTTTAAAGGATGAAGTCTGCATTTCCCATGAGCACCATCACTGACCACTGTAAACATGTGGTCCTTGCCAAAGTGTGTATTTGATGTGGCAACTGCAGAATGCTGAGTATTTTGGTGATACATTAATTTGACTGTTTGTGTTTATTTGTTGTTCCTGATAAATGTGTCATTCATCTCTGATTTCTGTATGCATGTACTCCTCTTCTGAACTCATGTGGATTTTTTAAGCTCCTCAGACTTGTTTTTTAATGTTATCAATCAACCCTGGGTCCAGTTTAGGGAGTCTGTATCAGTCTGTGTCAAGCTCTAAAATGTTCTGCTGCACATTTTTCCTGTAAGCAGTTCAGCCTCCCACACACGGAGGCTGAACAAACACCAATCGAATGTATGTAGGGAACACATTCAGCGCTGCTTGAAACACAGTGTTCTGTTCTGTTGGGAATTATTCATTTTGCCATAGATATTAGTGTCTGTCTTGAATATTCATGTCTGGCTGCTAATTGTGAGTGGGTGTATAAGTGTGTGTCTCGCTTCAAGCGAACATTGTCACTAATTAATCTTTTCTCACACTGGAATTTACTGCTCCATGTGGAGTCAACTCAGCCTATCTAATTCACATGTCACACGTGTGTAATTCACACGTCTTTTACCTGAAAACTATGAACACACATACACATTAACACACCCATGCAGACAAAGGTCTGCATTTACAGCAGCTGTGTTGTTTTAAGTGTGAGTCCGAGAACATAAAAGAGATTGCAGACAAGATACTGACAGACAATAAAAACTCAGACACACAATGACTGTGACTGTTAAGATTTAACAAGTTTTTCTGTGGATATAAAGTGGGTTTCAATCAATCAACCACTTTTTTTAGTCATTGCACACAAAATAAAATTCTCTCAAGGCACTTTTCAAGATCAGGTCTAGACCTGCCAATGTGACGTCAGTAAGAAAATCTAGCTTCATGAGAGAGATACAGAGAGAGAGAGAGGGTGAACGGGTTCTAAAATTAACATTGGCGCTAAAGCAGTGATGATGGTGAGACTGTAATAGCTGTTGGAGCTAGAGTCTAGGTCTTTAGCAATAATCAAGTGGAAACTAGAAAACAAGGGAGTTCAGGGTCTTCCAGAAAGATCTTTGGTGTGTAACTTAATTGGGACATTAAGATTTAGTCTGAGCAAATAGCAGTATCACTACAAGCTGCTCAAGGCTGGAGCCTGCTCCAAGCTTAACAAAAGGCGACAGAGTAACTTAATACAGTGAGCTCATGAAGGTATATGATGGTACCTGAGGGGGACTGAACGTGTGTGTTGCGTGATTTGAGTGAAGTTGAAAATGAAATGCATCTTTTATTCTATTGTCCTTTGTATCACAATTCAAGATGATGACTTTTTTGTTTTCTGCAGACTGTACTGATTTGTTTTCTTTGTCTGACAAAGAAAGACTCCAATTTTTGTTTACATTCAGTGTTTCAACTTGTACAATTTGAACTGAAGGCCTTTCAACAGTGAAAGAGGAAACTTTATGTACGACTAAAATTGCTGCCTCGTAGAACATGTACATTTGATAAGCCAATGAGCAACATATTTTGTTAAAATTGATGTTTCTATCTGATAGGTACCATGTTGAGATGCCCTTGTCTTTGCTTGGTTGCTCTTATTTGTTCTTTATCCAAGTGTCTTGGAAGTCTGTGAGGGCAGGGCACTTTATGGTGCATGGCACAATGGAATAAAATAAATCAACTAAACCAAAATAAACTATTAAGAGCACTGCAGTTGAAAAGTGAGAGTCCTAAAATAAAACCTCTTGTACTTTTTCACTTACAATCAGACATTGCTGACCTGCCAGATCAGTTTTGTCACACTGGCACATTGTTCTTGTGCCCACATTGTGAAATAAGCATGGGCAACACGTGATTTGAAAATATGAATGGTTTGTTCAAAAAAAGAACAGATTAGGTAATGGCATGAAGGTATGTGACCTCTAGGTGAAAGTTATTCCTGGTTCTAGACTTATGAGTCACGTCATTTAATCACTGCCAAAATCAGCACAGGGTCACATGCTATAATAGCTGCTGAGAGACAATTGAACAATTAGAACGTGTTTATTCTTTGAGACTTTCAAAAGAAATAAAAGAATGCCCTGCACTTTTGAAAGTCAGCATCAACTTCAAAAATAGTAACACCTCAAATGTCCCGGCACTTCAGCAGCCACACTGTCATATCATTTCACCATGCAGACCCCGCATCATATCAGAATATCCATGCCATTAGGGGCAAGTGGGACATTCTTACCACCTCCCACCCCCCTACCACACACACTCACAAACATGAGGCATAACCACATTACAGGATGGGTTGCCATGGCAATGCAACAACCCATAATCACAGTAAGTGTGTTCCTTGGTGAGTCACCTGGTGTTAATCCATTTTCATATCCTCTGAGTGCTGATTTCTCTCTCATTTGTCTTCAAACGCTCATTGTCCTGTGGATTTGTGTGTGGTGACGTTCATACATATTAAAAGCTCTTGATGTATTTTATCAAAGGGGTGTATTGGTCAGTTTATTCATCACAGATTTTAGTTTCATTTCTCTATTCAGCTCAGGACTTCTGTAATGTGCAATGGTTGTCGCATGTGTGTACAAAACAAAAAGACACTGCTCTGATGATCTCTGCAGAGAAGACCAGCTAATATCTTACCCTTACTCCTTGTTGTTGCTCGCTGTTTCTCTCTGATGTATTTCACAGAAACTAGGTCCCTACCCAGCCTGATGATCCTCCTCCTTGCTGAGTCCAGTGTTGTCCCAGGTGCAATGCTTAAAACAGGAGCTTGTAAAAATTCAGTTTTTGGCATCACAGTGCAAACAGGAGGCCTTAATTTACAAATCACCTTGTGTGTGTTGTCAGTGTTGACACTTCTATATGTTTGTAACAAAATGCTACTGTGCTGGACAAAGTGACATTTCTGTAAAACTTAAGACACAGACAGAGCCTGGATGTGTTGTTTAATTAATGTGCAGGCTAAAAAAGCACAAAGTTGTATAACCAAATATGATTAATGCAAGCCATGTTCTACTTTCTAAGCTTACAAGATGGCTCTTCACAATTCAAGATGCTTATGCAACATTATAGCAGAAATGTTGTGGGCCCACATTAAAAAAGCCTTAATTAGCAACTATGAGGACTGTTTGAGTGATCTTGAAAAAATCTTGACTCAAAAGCAACTTTTCTGTTTGAACCATGAATTTTAGTTTGTGCTGTGACCCCTCTGCCTATTCACCAATGACCATTTCAGCTTAATAAAACAAGAATCCGCCCACTGAAAACAAACCAATATTAAATTATGTAATTAAATTGTTTTCATTCAGTTTCTCCCTAACTCAGATCAAGGATAACATTTTCCACTTAGTGGTGCCAAGGATAACTCAAGCCTCTTGCATCTCCGTTTTCTGTCATGCTTGGATAATATTATTTATATTTTAACATCAAGGACTGTGGCCTGGAGTCTCTGTAAAATCCCTCATCTGACCAGTCACTTTAATCTTTTCTCAATATTCCAACAACAACTTGGAAGACTAACTTGTTAAAAGAACAGATGCTATAATACTCAGGTGTTTTCTCTTGAGATCAGACCCCCTGCAGCCTTCTCACAGCACTGAACCCCACACTGTTTTATTGCTAGAAGAGGGGTGTGTGGGTGTGTGCTGCTTTGGTTTGTGCTATCAGTGTGTTTGTGTTCAACACTTCCTGGGTGAATCATGAGTCTGGCTTCATGCAGGGCTGATGATCTACAGCGGGCTGTTGTGAACTCTGTCTTAAGCAGCTCTTCATAAGTGATGAGGGGGGTCTGAGGCTGAAATAACACATTCTGAAGTCAAAGCCCTGTTTCTCGGATAGAGTTGCAACCAACACAGTTGATAGAGCAGTGGTTGACAACAATAACAGCCAAAAGATTTTCTTTAGCCAAGACTTTGAAACGGACATTTAAGGCTCCTGTAGTGATGACTTTACAAATTGTCTTGTGTGTAAATAGCTACATAAAATGGTACCACAACAGTGTTTGGTTTGTACACTAAAGTAAAAGCAGGCGCATTAGTGTATATATGAAATTCATGTTGACTTGAATGGATAAATTGGCTTTAATATAGATATAAAGTAGTGGCAAGGCATAAGATATCACATAGTGCAAAATGTTTGTTTGTGCAAACTCAGAGAAGAAAAGATTGTAAGAGAAAAGTGAAAATTAAAATCCCTTTTCTGTGAGGAATTGCAAAGTATCCCGTCTTTAAAGAGAATGATCACCACCAGGATACACAACAATCATTGAAATATTTTTATGGGTTGCATTCACCATGAACTCACTTATCTTGTGCCAGGTCACAGGTTGCAGAAATGTATCTGAGCTTAGAGGTAGTAAAAACTGGAGACAGGTTGCATCTTCAACACGTGAGGAGCATGGAATAAGTGTAAAACTTTGTCCTATCTCCAATTTTATTTCTCTCTGTGATATGTTAATGCATCCCTTCTTTCAGGTTTTATTATAAAATATGGTTTTGTTCTCATTATATTTTGATTGCATGCAGATGCTTCCAGGCAGTAAGGAAGGATTTTCATTGAAAGGTTATATAATTGTAACATTGTCAATAACCACACAGGTGTGTGTTTCTTCGCCTGAGAATATGCACTTCTTTTTTTAATGTGTTTATGACCTAGTACACTCACCATCTCCAGGACATCTGAGGAAGAGTATTTAAAAGTTACGTAAGAGGAGGGACAACACTAAAGAAGCCTATGACTCACAAAAACTGCCTACTGTGAATAAGACATTCCACTTGACAGGGATGAACACCCACACTGTGGAGAAGTCGTCAAGTGCTGATGCAACTGCGCTCTGACACTTGAAGTGGTTGTGATGAAGAGGGAAAGAGGGGGAGGGTGGAACAGCACGTACGGAAACAAAAAGAGTGATATATGTGGCACGTTAATGTACAGAAAGTGTTTACAGATAGAACCTGGGTGACCCTTCCAGCTTCTTTCACCAGAGTATAATGAAAGTGAAGTGACCCCAGTGTTTGAAAGAAATAAGTTGTTGCCCTTGAAGTCTGTTTGCTTATTATGTAAAAAAAATGTATAACATGTCTGAGAAAAAAAGAGTTACGATCATGACTTCATGCTTAAAAATTTCTGTGCAAAAGTACACCATTTTTGCATTATCACTGAGATTTGTAGAAGGCTATGAATAAAAACAATTTTTAACCAAAGAGGATGAATTTTAAATGCTTTGTTTGTTGAGAAAATGAATCATCAGCTCACAGAAGAAGACAAAAAGGGAAGGAGGATTGTGATCCAGTTGCCATGGCAGCTGTATGTTGGTCAGTAGGATGTAAGTGTGCATGCAGTATGACTCCACATAATAACATCTGACCTGCATGACGTAGGCTTTTTACGCAAATGTTGCCATGTACCGGCACTTAATCATCGTATACTGTATATAGCTCTAGCAACACTCTGGCTTCAAGCTGAAAGGTAGATCTGCACAGATCTATTGTGTAGATAAAAGACATGACTCATTCTGATCAATACTTTTGTTATTCCAGCACCTTACGAAAGGAAAGGTCAAACACATGTAAGCTACATTTAGCATTTGCTGTTCACTGCAAAAGAAGTATTGGATGCAAGGACCAACATTTTGACTACAACATTGTCTATTTTTCGATAAATGTTTTTTAATTATTATTATTCAGGGCTCACAGAAGTTAAGTTGAAAACACTAGCCTGTTGGGGTTACTCTCAAGTTATTAAAATTCAGCAGTCACATTCTTGAGATTACAAGAACAAAAGCGCAAGGCACCGCACAATGAAGTTCAGCGGACTGTATTGTCTTTAAGGAATGTACAATTTATCCCAAACCTGGTGTTGCATTAGTAAAGGTTAATTTGTACCAATCACAATTGTAATATAAAGTATAACTTTGTTAGCCATGCTTCAGTGATCAAACCTCTCAACACAATGTGACACTTATTAATCCCCTGGCTACAAATCAAATTTTTAGCCTTACTGCTCACATCATGAATTAGTCACAGAAATTACTGCACTAAAATTTCTCTCAGACATGTTGCAGGCATCAAGTTCAAAATGAGCAAATAGCACAAGAAATGAAGTTTTTCAGTTTGAACATTAATATCTTGTCTTTGTGGTGTATTGAATATAGATAGAGGATTTACAAATTATTAAATTATGCTTGTTATGTCCCAGCCTCATTGGAATTGGGATTTCAAATATCAACTAAAGCTTTGAATGAGATTTTTTTAAACCTTAACTTATTCTCACACACATTCTAATTCAACACTCAGCTTCTTTTTCTTTTCCTACTTTTTGTTGTTGCAATGACTGATTTTGAAAATGTTGTAGCAGGGGACAGAATTCATCCACACAGTGCAGAAACAAGTTTGTGAAAAGGCTTGTTTGGCTTACTTTGAGTCCATCCAGCAAATGCAGCACTATTGTATTCAGACAAACTGGATGATTTACATCCGGTGGGATGGGATGTCATTTTTCAGGCCCAGACGGCTATATACATGTCTGTCTGAGTAAGTGTAGTGTTTTATGAATTTTTATCATTACATTGAATCTGTGCCAATCTATTATCAATGTATGCATATCTTGTAGACTAAATGGCTTCTTTTGAGAAATACTTTATAATTCTTATGCCTTGGACTGAAGCGACTTCAGCATTTCTGCATGCTGACGTCAATGCTATCTAATTAAATCAATGTGGAAGTCTTATTGTGAGGTTTCCACACTAAAAACAGTTGTTATGCAAGCAAAGATGGACGAGTCGAGAGGGGGAGAGCACAGAGGAATGCATGAATGATGGAGTAGGACAGTTTTACAGTGTGCATCATGCTTCACAGCACAAAGGATCTATGTGCCAACCAGTGATAACTAGAGAGAGGGTGACAGCAGACAGCGCAGAGACATATGATAGCTTCCTAGGCAAGCCAGCCAACCATCCATGCATCCAGACTCAGACAGCCAGCTCCCATAGGTGCTGTTTTGCAGAATTAGATGCTTTGGTGCACTACTCTCTCTCTCACTCTCTCTCTCTCTCTCTCTCTCTTCCATTTCATTTTGTCTTCCCCTCTTCTCTCCCTGCTTTGCTTTCTGTCCCCTGCCTTAGTTTCCGTTGTCCATCTGCCCATCAGACATTATCATCAGCATCATATCTTTTCCCCCCATTTTTGTGTCCTTGCTTGGACCTTTATTCCAGCCCAAGTTCTCTCTCCTTTAAGTTTTTCTCTTTTTTCTTGCTCTCCCCTGTTCCTTCATCAAACACGGCTGGGAAAAGAAAGGTGTCTCGTGGAAAGAATGCAGCAGTTGAATACCAAATAGAGGACAAGACATGAAGACAGAAAAAGAGTAGCGTAGGGAGAGGGAGGGAGAGAGGCGCAATGATGTCACATCCCCAACGTGATCTGCCTACATAACGGGGTTACCACCACACCTGTCATCCTCACTTTAGTCTTCCTCTGGCTAATGGATCAGTGTTGTCCTATAATGGGTTTCATTCATTTATCTTTGCATGCTTGATTTATCAGATTGTGAAAGTAATCCCTTGCAAGAAATAAAAATGAATGAGGACATGATCCATTCAGTGAAGTCGCACAGCTCAGGGTAAAAATCAGAGTTCAACCTCTACATTAACTTAGCAACTACATGCTTGGAGGAATTTCTTTTCCAGTATCTGATGAATTTCAAGCACATCTCATTTTGCTTAATGAGGCACTGATTCAGTGTTCACCTGGCAAGCCATTAAACAAAGCTGATTTGTATGCTAACCTGCATAACTGCGTACATCAGATATATGAAAGAGGGATGTACAACATGTCAAGATACACAAAAGATGTACAGAAGAATCAAAGTCATGCTACAAAGACTGATTTCTAAACTGTTTTGGGGTTACAAAAATTGGTGATGTGATGTTCAAAATTGGGCGTCATCCTGATTTTTTTTTACTTTGAGTTATAAAGGGTTGAAGAAATAGAGCATTTTTTTGTTGTCTTGTCATATATACTTCAAATAGTTAAAACAAAACAAGGATATTTAATTTGAAGGCTGGAAAGTTGAGAGGTATGTTGTTTACCATTCAACAACAAATGTTTGCTTCCCTTAAAATAAAAAACAACCCTGCAACACAATTTAAATGTGGTTTCTACAAATGTTGATAAAGTGACCTTAAACAGCCTAAGAAGATTGAAACATAACTCTTGCAACTTAGGGCTTCACCTGAGTCTGTTAATGGTTGACAAAGTTTATAGCAGTAACAGACCACTTTCACTTTCTCTCTCATTATGACAGCTTTCAGCCTGTTTATCATTAATATTTTGTGCATCTTTATCACCAACAAGAAAGCTTCCTGTGTCCCCTTAATGAACCAGGAAACATTGTCTTTGTGGACTCCTCTGAGTAAGCAGTCAAGCCTTGGCCAAATCACAGGCAGAGAGAATCTAAATGTTTCATGGCTTTAATAAAACAAACCCTGCCAAGTGAGACCTCTGCAGCTGGTGTATTTCAGTGCTTTTAGTCATAGTTCCTGCTAGAACACTGACTCATCCATGTCTATGTGAGATATTGCAAGTTCTTTTGCTCATAATTTATTTTGGGAGGTTTAGAGAGCTGGACCAAAGAAAAACTGGTCATGAAATGACCTTTTGCATGTGTGAATTCAGCAGTGATGGATGACGCGAGTGCAGCTTTCTTTTCCCAAAGATTTCACATTTAGATTTGCTCCTTAATTATGTAAAGTATGGAAGCACAGGCCACAGAAAGACAAAACTGTTTCATGATGAAAGGGCCAGAGGAATAAACCTTTGCCAGTCTCTTACTGATGATTCAAGTATTTAAAAGTAAAGCACGGCACCTTATGGTGGCTAATATGGGAACTGATGACTGGACATGAATTACATCTGAAAGGTCAGCAAGCTTTTGTTATCTGAGGCAATTTGGGATAATTTGTAAGAGATCTGTAGCTTAAGTAGTCATGCAATCCTTCAATAAGTCATCTACTGTATGAAAACAATCTAGCAATATCTGTTGGACTATGGACACTGTTTTAACTGGTGTCTAAGTCATACATGCTGAAAGGACTACCCAATGTACATTTAAGAAATCTTTGTGTTCTAATAATATGATGAAGATGAATCACAGAAAGAAAAAATCATTTGAAACAAAAATGCAAGTTAATGTGTACCAAACCAAGTAAAGATCAAATAGAAAAACTGACATGCAAAGGTAGTTCTCAACTCTTAGTTGAGCAGGGTTGAGTAACTGTAGTGTAGAGCATAAAGATTCTTTTTGGTATTCTGACACTTTTAGGTTAAAGAAATATTTTACTGTCTACGAGCAGGATACTGCAGCAGGCCATATTGTGGTTTACTCTAATTTGCAATTAATTGCCCTACCAGAAATATCTCTGGAAGTAGGCATTACATACAAATTCTGCAACAGCATTTTATTTAAACTTAACTAGAAAGCAGGGGCAACTTCTACAGAATGACCCCATAACTAGACAGTGTCTAGTTATAGAGACTCTGCCTTAAAAGTGGTTAAGGATTTGCAAGACCAGACTGTGCTGGGTAGAAGGGGATGCAGGGGAGTAGCTTTTGTTTTGCCATGCTTTAATATTCATATGACCCCTGGCAGACTGAGTTTGGAGATCCTTTTAGAGGGGTGCTTATTGTGGTTGTAACAGATAGGCCAACAAAAAGGGGAAAGATGTTTGAAAGGAGCAGACTCCAAGGCAGCAGAAGGAGCAGCAGCAGCTTTGGGGCATTGTGGCAAGCCAACACTGCAGAGCTCTGAATGGGCCCCAGCAGGTGGGATCAAATAATGTGCCTCCCTACTCGGCCCTGAACACACAAACACACAAAAAGACACAAACACATCATGTATTGTCATAGATGCCAACAAAAAAAGCTATTTAAGAGGGCTTCAAGTGTGAACTAGAGGGTCATAAAATTAGAGTTACAACAGTAAAGTGCATGTTCAGAGAAAAGGTGAAAAAAACAGACAAGCACAACAACTTTCTGTGACCAAAGCAGTGAGTGCTGACTTGACACATGACCTTAAGCTTTAAAAGCTGCCTCTATTTCAGCCCAACAAAACCCCAACCCTCTACCCCTCCTCCTTTTTCTGCTCCTCCTGTCTTTTCTAAGTGACTACAGACTCTGGTGATCGCCACAACTGAAACCCCCATAAACCCACCAACTGTCTCCTCCTCCACCTCCTCCTCACCACCATGCAATCCGAGGCCCCTCGGCTCGGCACAAAGACACGGCTGCTCGTCTGTCAACCAGCAGCGCAGGACAGAGCGGGGCCCCCACTGACTTCTATTCAGCTCCAGTGAATGACATTATTGAAATCCTGATCCTGCTGTGTGCATGTGTGGAGGCAATAGGCTCACACCTGTCCTTTTAGCATGCCTGCCCCAGAAGATGAGGAAGAGAGGGGGCTGAAGGGGTGGAGGAATGCGTTGATGCGCCACCAAACCAGCTGTTTTCACTGAGCCGTTTAGCTTATGTGCTTTTGTTCCACTTGTGGTTCTGCCTCTGTTTTGATGTTGCTTCAATTTTTAGATAAAAACACCAAATGAAGTATCATCATGAAATGTTCCAAAACAGCTGCAGCACATTTTGATTCCAGTGTGGAAATCTAAAAGTCAAGCCAGTGTGATCACTCTTGCTACGAAGAAACTAAACAGTCATTTACATAAGTGTGGCAAACTAAAACAAACAAGCTTGAACTTCAGCCGGCCACTAATATTTGTTAACTGTGATAGGATAAACTTTTCATTAAACTATAAATGACTGGATGGAGATATTTAAAACATAAAAGCTATATGTTTAATCTAACTATCAGCTTTGGTCACTGCGCCACATGTTTTTTTTTTAGACTGTTGAAGAATGCAGAAAAACTTCATCTTCTCGATTAAGATGCTGTTTAGCAGGTTTTCTGTGCATGCGAGGTGTGATAATGTACATAGGTTGCACAAAATGAAGGGGAAGAATCCCAAGTCATTCCTAATTGTTGCTAACATTCATCCCACAATTGCCATTTCTCAGCCTGGCTGTTGTAATACACTCCTGACTTCAAGCTCGGAAACCACATTAATGCTGTAATGTAGCAAAAACCGATTTGTTACCGAAAAAGTCAATCAGTGTTGAAAACCTAGAGGAGACAAGAACTTTCCCTTTTTTTTTTTTTTTTTTTTTTAAAAAACCTAAACCATCTCTTAGTTCATATTACGCCCTGTCCTTTTCCTATATAGTCCATTGTAACATAACATGTTTTTGACCTTGATGTCAACATAGACAAAGCATTTAATTTGTGAAGCTCACATGAAGAAATGTCTGCATGATGCCTCTTTGTCTCACTTCTAAATTCCATATTATAGCATAAAAGCGAAGCATCAAGGTTTTGTCTAAGAAAATGTTTCTTGACTATCTTTAGGCTATTTGCAAAACAGAGCTTGTTGGCTTGCTTTATGAAACGTAATTAATGATGTGGTAACATTTTCCACATAAATGATTGAGCAGTTGAGCATTGAATAGTGTAGACAGTGTCTAGTTTATCTATATATCAATGGCAAACGTCGGGGTAAAAGCTATTCACTTGCCGCCTGGTGGTCTCCTGTGTTCAGCGGATAGCAACATGAGTTGTTAACATGAAGCTATGCAATATCCAACCCCAATATGCCATTAAGACACAGCGGTACATAAAAGCTAACATTAGTATAAAACCACTTCCTTGGCAACTATCCTTTTTTTTTTTTAGTACAGGACAGGGGAATCTGTAAGTGAAGTAAGCTTGCAACATTACTCTTAGCTAGCTTGTATTAATGTAAAAAAGGAGTTAAACGTTTTTAGAGGTGCATAACATGGAATTTTCTATGCGAAAGGTACGACACAAAGAGACGAGGCTGCTAAAATGACATTATTCGTCCACACAGAGCCATGAATGTGATGCATCAAGGATACACTAAGCTTAAATAACTAGTGAGTTATCACATTTGCTGTCAACCTTCATTATTAGTAGCCTATAAAGTTCACTTTCGATTATCTCTTCAGTTGGTTCTCAAGATTTTCAAGCCATGAAATAATCGAGAAACATAATTAAAGAGTAGACCTTTGATTTACCCATCTGTTTCCCCGCTCTTATTCATATGACTTTACATGGTATTACTGCTGGTCTATGTTAAGTCCCTTCCCACTTTTCAGACTACAAAGACTGTGCTCAATACTCCAGCCACAAAACCACCTGTTTCAATAAAAGGGGGGATTTTTGTTTTACTTAAGTTTCCCATGGGGATTCTTCAAAGGACAAACCAACCATGACACACACTCCATTTATCTCAGTGTACTCTGCTGGTAGACCGGGACTTATTGATCTCAGGGTTGGGACAAGTCTGGACGGGTTCACACAGGATCAAAACCAATCAATATTTGGTGCTTGTCTGAGAGACGACAGAAAAACACTCATCAAGAAAGGAAACGGAAAAATAAACTGTGTTTTGGGTTTTATTACGGGATGGCAGGTTTTTAAAAAGTGGACTAATACAACTAAAATTAAACAAGCAATGTCAATCATTAAAAAGATTTAAGGTCGTATTAAAATGTTAGTGTGCATTAAAAGTAGAAAAAGAAAACAGTAACTCATCAAAGTAAAGAAAGATTTAAAAATCTTAACTTTATGTGTCCAAATTGAGCAGGCCATTTATTTTGTGACCGTGGTGATATCATTACATTCCCCATATGACCAGGGCCAGAACTTTGCTAATTTGGAGACAGTGTCAAAATGTGCCTTCCACATTCGTCCCAGTGCTGTTGGAGAAAGGATCTGTACAAGTTTTAGATTAACTTTGAACATATAGGTTTGTTTTGATCCCTGCATCTGTTATGAAACATTTGCAGAAGGTTCACATCTGGAAGCTTCAGCTTCATATGAGGAGTGTGGAGAGATAGTTTTTATTGTCACTTCTCTTCTCTCAGAGGCTTTAACGTCAACCTTGGAGCGATCCAGTAATAACCTTGTGTTAAAAGAATTTCAGCTCCAAACTTGTTTGACCTTCTCTGACAGTTATGTCTCTGGCTTTCTTTATTTAATTATTATATAACCTTGCAGTTTTATAACGTGCCCTGAAATTAAAATCCAACACTATTCTTCACACCCACAAAACACATACACATGGCTACAACATCAGTACAGAGAAATACACAGCAACATACAAGCAACATGTACAGTAAAAGAGGGGCCAAGACAGACTCTGACTTGTCACAGAAATGCTGGTTTGGTGTCACAAACAATACTTGAGATTGATGAGTGTTCTACTACAGGTGTAAATAACAGCATGAGATACAACCCTGGAGTTCAGGTTTGACGAGCACTCTCATAAGTTTGTCATGCCAAAACACTCTACAGTGGTTAACTTTACTGTAGTATGAAACCAAGACATAGTCTTTGTGTCATTAAACTAATTACCCTGACTCTCAATCTTCTTTTGTTTTGTTTGACAACTTTGTTTCACTTGCATTTCTGTGTGTATGTACAGTCTCCACTGTGTTTTTACCATGGACTTTTGCTTCCATACACCCTGTGTCCTCATATGTGGACGTTACATATCCGTCTCTGAGACCCATGACACTACATTCTTTAAAGTGCTAACCTATAAGCTACACTTAGGGACTGTCCACATCATCTTTTGGTGATGTCTTAACATTACTCTTATTTCAGTGTAAAAAAACAGTGTATTTATCTGCAATAACACAAATAACTAATAGCTAAGTCATAACACTGAGACTCAACCAGACTCCCTGTGCAAAGACCAAGTGAAGTTGTTTTACTTATTAGGTCTTACTTACCAAATAGCAAGGAGAAATAAAAAAGGCACACCAGACAAAATCCCGGACCTCAGCAGGGTATTCTATATGGACTTGGTCTCCCTCACATCACCCATCTGTTGCTGTTACAGAGTAATGAGACCTGTTGTCAACTGCGGCCATGTTGGAACTGTTGACTCAGGGTGGGCTTTGAGACTCCTCACTATTGGCTACATTCATTTACTTTTCAGGGGCACATTTGAAGGAACTGAAGAGTCAAGATGCTGGGCATGTTCATGTGTTTGCAAGGTGCCTTGACATCTTCAAAACAAGTTGGGTTGTGGTTACCATAATAAAACTACATTTTTTAACATCTGTTGATTCACCTTTATTCTTCTAAATGCCTACAAATATATATTACAACAAGTAGATCAAGATTGCAAAATAATAATTTGGCAACGCCATAAAAATCAAATAACAATGACAACAACAATACAAAATGTAGGATTTAATTACCATTAAGTTTGGTTGACATCATATGGTTAAATGTTAGAATGAAATCATTGATCAGGTAATCCTTGAAGAAAAATATTTCTGGACTTTTATTAAAAAAGAAAATGAAAGGAAGGAGTTGTTTCACTGGGGGAGTTTCCTGTTTGGGTATAAGTCCCCTGTCAACAGAGAAAAAGACACTTTCTGTTGTCTTGATGATCAAGGAAAATTAAGGGGATTGGACTGAGATAAGTAACTGAAAATGACAACAGAAAAGGTTGTGGTTTTACTGGATTTTATTAAATTTCCCCAAAACTAGTGTGAAAAACAAGAGTACGCATCTGCATCATGAGTAACCCTGAGGTGGTCTCTGCAGAAAGACATTTTAGGGGTTTTCTGTTAGATGTTAGCAGCATTTTTGATCCCATAAGCTCACATGAACTTTGAAGGTTTGAAAGTCCCTTGAATTCCTTGCAATGATGCTGTGTTTTCAAAGCAGTGAGAGAACTGAGACTTGTGACCACTGTTTCTTAAAAGACTTTAAGCTCTAACTTAAAATGTGATTTCTTAACCCCCATCCCCAAATTTTACTTTAGTAGTTTTCCCAATAACAGTAATCATGATGTTTGACTCGAGGCCTCTAAAAGAATACTGACTTTTATTGGAGTCTCACCGTAACTTTGGTTTTATTTGTAGCAAAAATTCATCTAATGAGGAAAAAAGTACACTTCACTGTGCTCTGATAAAATCTGGATAAAGAGTCTTTATTTTGAGGTACATTAGAACACTGGAAAATGTTGCTTTACTCCTCTAAAGAAATCTGCTTTAAGTTATTTTTAAACATTGGAATAGAGTACAGAAAATTCACAGTGCCGGGAAAATTTCAGAGTATATTTTTAATAAAGCTTTTTATGCACAAAATGTCCTGGGAAATTCTCCCAGACCACCTCCTTATGCACATCATCCTATGTGTCCAAGCAAATACGGAGAGGAAATGCACACACTTGCCTTGAAACAACTTTTAGAAGTTTACACATCAAAGTCGGATCCCAAATCTAACATAACATTTGTCTAAGCCACAGTTCCCTAAAGTGTTTATCTCAATGTGCATCAGTTTTAACCTATAGTTATTAAAAAAAGGAAATAGATTTATGAAAAATCCGACTACAACAAACCACCAGGAGCAATATAAAGTTTTATGAGTGTACTGACCGGAAACCACAGTTCTGTGTTCTGTTAAACAGAAACTTTTCAAGCCCTTTCAAATACAGATCAGAAACTGTTTATGACTAAACAAAATGTAGGAACTTGAGCTAATAGCTAGAGAGTGAACGGTCTTACATACTTTTACAACATGAGTTCAGATGCACTCTGATGTCCAAAGAGCTTACATTCCTCTCTCCTTAATCTCTTTCTTCCCACTCTCTCGCTTTTGTACATGTACAGACATGTCCAGACTGGTGGGAGGGAAACCCCTGCACATGGCACTCTGGATTCTGAATCACAGGACTGTCTTATGTGTAGAAGAAATGCACAGCATTTAGGGTACTGGAGTAATATGGTTTGGGTTTGATAATCAGCACTGCTTGAGTTGTCTGGGTTATGTCCTGCTTTTTCTGAGCTGATTTTGTAGAGTGGGGGGATGGGTGGGGTATTCTACTTATCAGGCCAAAACAATAGCCTGATTATAGAGAGGGATAAATGATGACAAATCAAGGAGGCAGGCAGATGGACAGACAGACAAAGAGCAGCAGACAAATCATTTATGAATATGTATGTCAACATGAATGCAAGTTAGGCACAAGCCCCCACCAGCCTGCACGTGTCTGTTATGTACAATGGGATGTAAATTTCGCTTGTGCGTCAATCCTTTCTACAAGGGAAGGTTTGACCTTTGACCGTCTCCATGCACCCCCTAGTCACCCAGCCACCACACACACTACACCCCACCTCACCTCCCTTTATCCTGGACAGCTGTCAGCAGGGACCTGGCCAAAGAAAAAGACCCATCTGTCGCCTTCCTTCAAAGGTCAGAGCTGAGTGTGTGTGTGTGTTTGTGTGTGTGTTGGGGGGGAGCTTCTTCTCATTCTGTTAATCTCTGTTGTTCTCTGTCTCTCTCTCTTCTGGCACACTTCTCAGAACTATAGAGGTGTTTTAAATGCAGACACCCCTCATGTCTATGTCTGGCATGTTTAATGTGTTTATATATGGTCTCATTTATTTGAAGGTGAGTTGCCCTGTGTGTATGGGTGTCATGTGCCTGATATACAACTCTTTTTATGAAGAACAACAGTGCTGGTGCATATTCAGCACTCTTCCTGTTTGTTATTCTAGCAGCCTTTTTTTCTTTCACTGAAGGCTAATTTAATATTCCAACTGTTGTCTTTTTTCCGCATAAGCACAAAGTGTTATTGTGCATCCTTATCTTTGATGAGAGTGAGATGAATTTCATTAAAAGGTATCACTTTCGGTTTATTTTGCAAAGCAAAATCCCAGATGTTGGGTAGTCATCCATTCATCATCCAAAAGCAGAAGAAGTGTTTAAACCTGTACAGATCCTGTGTGAACAATACCAGAATCTTTGACTGAGCCTGGGGTCTTTTTTCTTATCTTTTTCACAGGAAACCTTGAAAGTTTCAGGTTTTCTATTGGACATTGCTCCCCCTGTTGGTTCATACTAAAACAGCACTCATAATGAACCCATAGCACACAGTTAACTGATCAAAACACAACATGACAAACACAAAACAAACAAACAAATCAGATTCTTTGCATTACTTTATGAATATAATTCAACTTTTAAGAATGCCCAAAGATGAGTGGGTTGACTGTGAGCCAAGGATTTTGTTCCGGTTGATGGTAGGTTTATGAGGCTTAGCATTTTTACAACCACAGGTTTGCTGCTCTTTGATCTATTTGACACAATAAAACACACCATCAAGAGGTTATGTTGATTCACATTCATACATACATACATAAATACATACATACATACATACATACATACACACACACATACATACATACATACATACATTGCTTCTACCCAAAACTCATGCATCCTGGAAAAAAATCTGTCTTTGGGAGACTATTAGTTTCTTGTGTCTGATATTCATTCCTTGAGTCATAAATTCCCTTTTTATATCACTGCTTTCAGATTCTTTATGAGATGACAACTACATTTAGAAATCCCCTCCTGCTCATTGCAGCTTTACAACACAAATGGCCAAACATTCCTTGGGGATCAGAGCAAGTGCAACAACATATCAATGTGTGGGGTTCAGATTTAATCAACTAGGTAGATTACATTTTGAAGACGCTCCAACTCTTAAAGTAGCAAACAGCCAGCACGCACAAAACAGCTGACAGATAAAAGCTAGTTTATTAAGGGAGAGTGAGGCAGAGAATAAGAGAGTGGGATTTCATCTAATGAATTAGTGTTATATAAAAGGATTTAGGGTGAAACAAAGGCGTTCTCTGTGCGATTACGGAGGATCATACGCAAACACATAATCTGCTGTGTCTAGCCCTGTTAGAAAAGATTGTTCAGAAAAGAGATTAGTGATATAGGGGTTACAGGTAAGTAGCAACACAGTGGGTCAGTATACACAGAGAAATTATTTTCTGAATATAAGTGCAACAAGTTGGCCGCCTCATTGTGAATCCTTTTTTCTCTTCTCTTTTCCTTTCTCATTATCTCTTTTTTTATATGACTGTGTTGTGGATTCAATAACACCAACTATATTCCTTGAATACTTTGTGTTTCAAAGCTCTATTTGCAGGGGAAGATGGTTTATTCTTACTGTTGGATAACCCAACCACACTTAAACTCAGAGAAGGATTGGCTGTTGCTCTTTATTTAGAAACTTTTCAAAATCCTCTTACCTCTGTGCTGTTTGTTTCCTCATGTTCAGGATTATTCCAAACCTCTGTACAAATATAGCGTTTATGAAAAGTTCTAAGTAACAAAAAGTGGGGCTGCTGACCTGTTTTTGAACCGTGCTTTATTTTTTCTTATCCTGTCTAGAGATGTGAGGGTTTACACACTATGTTGAAGGCATTTTTATCAAACACAGTATGAGCAGCTTGATAGTTTACGCAGTAAGATGTAAGATGTAATTTTGGCATGTGCTCCTCGACTATTTAACTGAAAACAGTGAATGTTATGAGCAAGATTATGAGGCATGCCGCAAAAAGCATTCATCACCGACACACCCAGTGAGAGGACACGTTGTGTGGTTACGCACTGCATGTTGCAACATTACAAGCACACTGATAAAAATGCCATGGAATCTTTGCCGTTACATTGTGGGTGACAAAAAAAAGGTACAAGTGTGACCTGTCTGCCACCACCTGTTCTCAACTGCCTCACAGACACAAACATTTTTCCATTTGTTTGTCACACAATCTGAGCCATCACACTCACAAAAACCCGGAAGAAACTGCAAATTTCAGCAGGGTCATAGAAGCTGGATGGTGTTTGTGAGTAAGGTGAGAAATCAATTACTTAAGCTGGATCTTCATTCAAAAGGTGACTGTAATTTCCTGCAGATATTACCTGCAAATCTTTTAACGTTTCAACAGGACATAATGATTAATCTTAATTTCTAGCAAACATCACTTGATCAAATACCCAGACTACTTGTCATACAGGTGCCTCAGATGCGCTGTGGGACTGTTCTTTCCCATCTACTCAAGGAAGTGATTCATGGCAACCAGGCCCATACAAGCACCGACTGTATCAATGCTAGATGCACAAGTACAGTTTATAATGTTAGTACAGGTAAAAATACAAGTAGAAAGAAAATAATTCTCTAGATTTCAGACACCTTGCCTACTGTGGCTGGTTAACTGTGGCTGGTTAAGTGTAGCTGGTAAGCTGTTGACAGTTAGCTGTAGGTAGACAGCAGTGTCTAGTTAGCTGTAGCCAGCTAACTGCAGGCTGTTAGCTGTGGCGTATTAGCTGTAGACAGTTAGCTATAGCCAGAGAGCTGTGCTGGGTTTGCTGTGGTCTGTTAGCCCTAACCGGTTTGTTGTATCTAGAGACATGCAGCCGGCTAACTGTTAGCTGTTTTGCTCTTGCTGGTTCTCTGTTGAGTTGTGGTGTAATGGCTTGTAGAAAATGCTTTCTTTAGCTTATTTTATAATGCATCTGCCTCAAGTGTTTTCTAAAAGTACAATCAATTGAGTGCCCTAAAACAGATTGGATGTAAGTTACCTACATGCCATCTGGGAATAAAAGGGCTAAACGCCATGTTAGCTAAAAAAACTAGCCTCTATTAGATCTTGGATGGTACAATTCATGAAAAACTTCTTTCGAAGTCTCTACCCCCTTACCCCTCCAAGAAGAAAGGAAAACATGGGAAAAGATTAAGTCTGAGCTCCTGACCTTGTTTCTCACAGTGCTAGCTTTGAGGCTAAGCTAATGCTTGTGTCTAGCATTATGAAGATTACTACACCCTCTCAACATACTGCAATCAATTCTTTACTTGTGATAAATCCAAAGCAGGTCCTGATGTAACACCTGAGGTTTCCAAGCTAAGACAAAATAAAAATTAAAAAAACACTTTTTAGTTTTTACACGTTAAAAGTTTTCTTTCAATACTTTGAGGACTCTATGAGTGAAGAACAGTTTATTAACACAGGGTTGCAAAGTGACAAAGAATCTTAGACATTTCTTTCACCTACAATGACTTAACTTCAGCTCAGACCAGAGGGGACTTGTAAGGGTAAAGCAGGCACACATACACACACTTGCTCTCTCTTACACACATAATCCTTTTTCCGGAAGTGGTTTGCAAAAGGCTGAGCTGATAAAAGATAAATGAATGCAACAATGAAGGGAAGAAGATAAGAAGAAACGAGGAACTGTGTAGATTGAAAAGAAAGGAGCAATAGGACACTGAGAAGGGAAGGATGAAAAATGATAAATAAAATAAGAGGAGAGAGGCAGAGAGGGTAGGTTGTGAGATAATTTGATCAGAAGGGAGGTGAAAGCAGGGGAGAGAGTGATGCAGTTGAGCAGCTGTGGGTGGATTGCAAAATGCTTGGTGATGGTTTGGGGCACTCACAATTCGCTGTGTGTGTTAGTGGCTGTGCGTGTGCAAGTGGGTTTGCATGCATGTGTGTGTAGTATCGTCTCCTGTGCCTGCGTCATTGCCTTGATTAGACTGCAGAGGGGAGAGGAAAGGAAACCCCAGGCCTGTCTTTCCCCTCCCTCTCTTCCTCTGCCTCCTCCACTTGATCTTTTTGTCTGTCTCATTTTCTTTCTCTTGGTCTAAGTTTCTCAGTTTCACAAACACTCATCATAGTATGTTATTCTTGTAAATAGATGTGTTGTTATGAATAGTTTTGTTCATTCTCTTTTATGATACTTTTCCCTTCTTCTATTGAACACATTTGCATTGATCTGCTGGGTGCGGGGTGTTTCTTTTCTACTGTAGTACTAAGGAAATTTGTCTACGCATGCTGTGGTTACATTGAACAAATGTGTGAGAGTGCACTTGTGTTTGTATTTTTGTGTGTGTGGGTTGGTTGTCTGGAGCCTGTCACTGCAAACCATGTGTCATTTACGTTTTGTATGGTAAAATCCCTCGAGACTGAGCTTTGAAAGCATTTCTAACAATTATCAACACCACAAATATCCAGACCATTTGTCATACAGGTAGATTAGATAGGCTGATTTATGACCTCCCATAACCTGGAGTTTCCTGTAAACTTTAGCAGCTTACTTATGTTTCAAAAGGGGGTGTGGTTTAAGGTGATTTTGATCAAACAAGGCTTTAAACATTTAATATCTTACAAAGTTAACGTTCTAAATATAGCGGTTGACGCCTAAACACTGAATAGTTCACATAATGGTGAAGGTGAATGTCTTGGCAATTTGGAGGCTTTTAAAGCTTTGAACCTAGCACTTACATCTTTGCATTTTTAACCTCTTGAATTTCAGATGCCAACACATTAGCATACTCTTAAAAAATTGATTGATTGGGCACACTATCACAAGGCATAGACACTGAAGGTTTACTCTTTGTCCTCTTTACCCTCTGATTGAAAATGTGAAAAATTGCTATATAAGGAAGGAACAGAGGAAAAGACAACAAATATCCAGGTTAACACTTCTGGTCCTGTACATGGCTGGCATAAATCAAACTCCATTGTACAAGCTGCTCTTGCTAATGTTAGAAAACTTATGGGTTTTTTTTATACAGAAACCCCAGTATGTATTTATGTGAAATTGGGTTCCTTATGTTCCACAAAAAAAGTGATCAGACAAGTCACAACTATGGACTGTAAAAAACATGGATGCCATTATGCTTGGCTCGAAGTGAGGTTGCCACAAAAACTGCTCCCCCTGGTGACTGGCTGCATCATAGGCCAGAAACTGTCTCATCATTCATTCCAGAAATGAGTTGGTAGAACTTAAAAACATTAATACATCTCATAGAAATGTTTCTCACATCCATATGTTGCAGTGGAATCGAGAGACAATAAAAACTGGGGTTTACAAGGTTCCACTCAGATTCTCCACAGTCTCTACAACACAGACTTTGACAGCACAATGACAGTGTCTTTTATGGAGTTCCTTTGGCTTCAAAACGTTGCAACGGTAAAAGGTTGGGCCACGCTGTTCATTAGATACAGTTTATGGTCACAACTCATGAAGTTGCAGCTTTCATACAAAAATCAGCTTACAACGTCATGAATACAATAAGAGGGGGGAATAACATATGGCCACTCCCCATGATAACTGAAAACAAAGTAATGTAGAATGTGCAATGATATGTCCTGTTAGAGTAGGTGTCTTTTTTTTACCCTTTTTTGTGTGCTAGGGGTATCTTTATGTTTGTGTGTATGTGTATTTTCTTTAGTCTGTTTTCCCCTGTGTCTCCTTGTACTTATTCTTTGGATAACACACTGAAAATTTATGAATAAAATACTGAAAAAAGGAAATTGAAAAAAAAATACTATTTGAGGGCAGCATGAGAGTCTGGTCAGTCATCAACTGCACCTACTACTAGGTCTCCCTTTTTTTGTTTTCACCAGCACCTCAGGAAAATATCTCCAAGTGGAAGCCAATCCTCCTCTAAATAAGCAGGTTAGGTAGATGTCAGATTTGGTTTGAGCAGTAGAAGTATGTTCAGAAGGGTAGTTAAGACCCCCTCTCCCCTCAAGATGTGATTTGCCACTCCCAAATTGGCAATTGGCTGCTCATGGATGGGATTTGTGTTAGGATCGACTAGTTTAGGACACTAGAATGGCCTGGGGGTTATTTTGTGTGCCTCAAGGTGTAGGTTCAAATCAATTCTATGGCCATTGTCCCACATGTCCCTTGCCACTCCTACCATGGTTCCTGCTCTATCTATTGTTCTGTTCACGTGTATTAAGACAGGCTGTTTGGCAGCTTTTTTTTTACATGTCATATGTCGTCTGTTGTTGTTTCCCTTGTTGTCAATATGTGTGGGCATATTCCACAGCAGCTCCTGCCATCAGTGTATGTATTTGATGTGAATGGGTGAACATGTCATGGAAAATAAAAGCGCTTTTAATATTCAGATAACACTATATAACCCCCCCCCCCATTTGCCATCTGATTGTAGAAAAACTCTTTGCATGTCTTTCTTATGATGGGTGCATAATAAGTCCATCAAAACTTCCAAGCAGACTCCCACACACAGTCTGTTTGGAGGCATTTTTCAGTACACCAACACATTGCCTGCAAAGTTGTTTCTGACAGCTAGACAGTGTATGCAGTACTTAATATCGACACTTAAGACACATGTATATTTTCCTTTGAATCCTCAAGCTGAGAAGACAAATATGCTGCCGCTCTTTGGTTTACTATTTTATTTGAAAAACATAAACATAGCAACATAAGATGTGTGGGGTACGTTAATGTTGGTGGGTAAAGTAAATATGATAAGTGGGGACAGAAAATATAAATAAACTTTATTATATGTTATCAGGAGTGGGAACACATTGTTCAAACCATCCCTGCTTATGTCAATGCCACAGTGTGGCCATGTGTGTTAATAAAAAGTCTCAGAAACCCCCAATGATTTTATTACTATAATTTTTATTAAATGGAAGCGATGATGGTGCAGATTTAAAGTCTATTCTCAAGATATTGTTGTTTGTTTTTTATTCAGAATCTTAGTGGCCCATTTCAATTGTCAAGTGAACCCCAATTTTTGTCACACCACTGACTTTTTTTCTTTTTTTTTCCCCTCTTGAAATCAGAAAGTGTGTAAAAAGCAAAAGCAGAAAGCAGACAAAGGAAGGGAATGTGAAAGTGGTGAAGACGTTGCATGACCTTATCGCATCCTGTCAACTCCACCACACTGTTGCATTTCACCTTTAACAAACCAGTTGGAAACAAATTGCTCTGTGGAAAAAGCTTTTCATCACTCATCGCTGGTTTTTTGTGGTGTTTATTTGTGTCGCCGTAACCAACCTTTTATGTATCACTCCACTGTGCCTCAGAACCCCACCCACTGACTCTCACTCTAAGATTGATATTGTCTATGACACAACATTGATGTCTGTGCCTGAGACACAACTCAAGTTTTTTTAAAATAAATCTCTGGTGTGATGCAAAATTCTGCTCTCAGTATGTTTGTACATCACTTTCTGATGGAGTCACAGCCTCCATGGTGCATTGATGAAACAATGAAGCTGGACTTCCCTGTTTTTTCTTTTTAGACTTTAGTTCTCTTATGCTGTTACTTCTATCTCTAATTTACTTTACATCTTATTTTACTATCACTTGGTAGATTTGTGGTGAAATTAGGGTGGTTGTAAATTGATTTACTTCTGTCATGTCCTCACAGAGAAAATATTGAAATATTTTTTAAAAAAGAAGTTGGTGTAAATTATTCAAAATTTATCAGCTGTGTGTCATGCAGGGACCAAAACAGGGTATCCATTCACGTCATATATATATATACACACACATATATATATATATATATATATATATATATATATATATATATATATATATATATATATATATATATATATATATATATATATATATATATATATATATATATATATATATATATATATATATATATACACACACACACACACACATATATATATATATATATATATATATATATATATATGCAATTTGTTTAAGGGTTGAATATTTGTTGAGTAGTTCATCTCAAAAATTGGAGGCTCTTCTGACACCATAATCATAATCAGCTGCTTCAAAAGTTGACAGGTTTTTTTTCTTGTCTCTTCTTTTCACTGATAAATGTCCTGCTTTGACACAATGTATCATACTGACACTGAATGTATCAGTCCATAAAAACACACATAAGAGGCAGAGGCCATTAAGAGTGGATAAAAGGTTTTTCTTTCTTTGTTCCTCCTTTCTTCCTTCCTAACTTCCATTCCCTCTTTCTTTCTGTCTGTCTGACTGAGGAGGTGCAAAGAGAAATAAAAGCTGAGGCTTGCAGCAGTCTGTTTAGTTTAGTGCAGCTGGGATTCTGCCAGGCAAATGAGAGGCCAGCAGATGGCTGGAATGTAGAAAATGCCAAAGATCAGAGGCCAGCAGAGACACAAAGAGATTAGAAGGGAAACAGAGAGCACCCGCCCAAAAACTGAGCTGTTAACATCTCTGTGAGCTTTGACGTATGTTTGTGTGTAAGTAAGAGATTTTGTGATTGTTGCGTGACAAGACAATTCATTTTGTTGATATGATGCAGTGATTGTCCTCACGTGTTGTTTAAGTTGAGGAAGTATTTACTCTCTGTGCACAGGACATGCTTAAGAATACTAAAGCTCTAGATGCATGGGCAGATTTTTGGTACTTAGTGGTTTTGATTTGCAGTTCAAGCTGTGTCACCACAGGCAGGAAAACACTCTGGATCTCAGACATGGTGACACTCACTAAAATCTGGGGAAAAAACCCACCCAATCTTAAAAAATTGTTGTTAATTTTATATCATGAAATGTATGTTAGCATAGCCTACTCATAATGTTTGCATGTGAGAGGCCTATCTGTGTTCACATGGGTGCTGTCACCACATTTCTGTTTCTACACGTGGTTGTGTTTTCAGATAGGGGGACAGCATGATGTGAAGAGCCGCTGTGAGTGTGCACTTCAGTGACAACACTCTACTTTCACTACTGAGCTGATGGAGAGACTTTTCCCTTTATTTCACCTGCTTCAGTTGGATTACTTGTTAACAGAACACAATGCACACATTTAAGTATGACATGACATTCAAAATCAAAAGAGTTCAACCATCATAAACTGTTTCTGCAAAAAAAATGCTGCTGCTTTTTTAATTATAGCCCCTCTTTTTATTGTGCTGTTCTGGATTTGAAAATCTGACCAGTCTGTTCACCCAGTAAAAGTAAGGTATTGGATGAACAATTGGAAGTACATGAAGTGCATTATCCATATATAATTTACAGGTAACACATTTTAATAATAATGATGCAAATGTCATGTGATACAAACTGTCTAAACATATAATTTGTGGCTGTGGCCACAAAAATAGAATGGGTACAGAAGATGTAGTGAAAGTGCAGTACCTTTTGTTGAACTGAAAATCTCCCTAAAAAGCTGTAAATGTACTGTATTGTAAATGAACAGTCTGCATTGTAGCATCTGATTTATAAAGTGCATACAGTATTATATGATCACAGTTAAATGGAGAACTATAATAAGTAAAGTAGGCTAAGATAATAACCAGAGTGCTGTAGTCTCATTACTCCCGCTGCTAACAGCCCTGTTGTCACAGTTTCCCAGAAATCGACTAATGTTATACAACAAAGGGTTTGGCAGCAATATATTCCAAAGCCAGATTGTAGATGTCGTAACCTAACAGTGAGTAACTAATAAGCAAAAACCCTGGAGCTATTGAACATAATCTGCAGCTTTTGTGAGTCACTTTGTCTAGTGGTGCTTTACAATGCTAGTGGACAAGGACATGATAACAGGATGTAGTTCTGCCTCTACAGCCTGCATCCATGTCCCAGTGCTGCAGAGAAGAGAGCATACTGGAGACCAGCCAGCTGAGTGATCAATCTAACACAATTGCTGCTCTATTGTGGTGCAGGAGAGAGAGTATGTGTGGCAAAAAGGATACATGTTTAAAGGCATGTAGTGTTAAGGGAGCATGATTTCTATGAGAAGAATGAAGTAACAGAATAAGTTAAGAGCTAGTTGCTAATTACAAAAACAAAAGGGGGAAAAAAATCTCTTTTGGGGAATTATTGAATGAGAAACACAGAATGTGTTAATAAAGACTTGACTGATAGATGAGAAAAACAGTTGCTGACAGTGACAAAGTGAAAACCATAAAGCAGTGAAATTCTCTGAAATTTCCAGACAGTACAGCTGACTTCCTGTTTGTTCTGTAACTTCTGCTGCTGCAGCTTCACCTGCATCCTGTTGATGCAGACTAAACTCAGATTTATGGTTCTTTGATGTAAGTTTTATAACAGCAATCAACGATTTAATCAATTGTTGAATTTAGTTTATTTGTATATCTTTGTATTGGACATAAAACGGTAAATGAGTTTTTTCATGTGAATTTCCAACAGGGTCAACAGGGACCTTGTAAAGGTCACCAAGGGGATGTTACCTAGTATGAGCTCTGTCTTGAATGCAGAGTAATTTTTATAGTAGCTAGAGGAATAAAACACTGTCTTCATTGACTGACTTTAGCTTTTAAAGCTAGGCTCCAAGTGCAATTCGAAATGGCCCAGTGCTACCACCAGGGTGGACAACTAAGGTGTGGACATGCTAAAAACCGCAGCTCAACACTGCTGCAGAAGCCCAAGAAGTAACAGAAACATTCAATTAAAACATGCAAATCACTACCTGGTGCACGCGTCCTTGAGGCTCTCGGCACCATGAAGCATCACTCTATCAAGGTGTTTGTATCAGGTCCAAAGAAGAGGAGTTATGCCTCTAAATTCAATTACACTTGGTGTCAGTCATTTCCTTTAGCTATGTAGATATCAAACACAATTTGTAAGGTTTTTAGGTCAGATTTCAACATCAAACAAGAAGGTAAAACCGATGGTGGCAGCTTTGTTTATTGTACAAAGGGCAGACAAAATGTTGAGGCAAAGGGGGAATCTCATTTTTTGTCAAAGTCAAATGTTGGCAGGTATGCAAACGGTTAATCCTTCAACTCATTGTCATTCATTTTGATGATATCAAGGTTACAGGTTTTGGCATGATGAGGGAAAATTAGGTTGGGCTGACTTGACATCATAGTTGCCAGGAGGTTAGTTAAGCTGAGTCAGCTTTTCCAAAATGTCGACCGCTGTTGTTCAGCTTTAAAACAATGCTTCAGAAACAAATATGCAACATCCCTGAGACTATGTCCTTGTTTTATACGGTCCATGCAAAATAAATAAGTTACACCAATACAATGTAGCAAGCTGAAAAAAAAAGTCAACTTGACTGTTTGTATTTGGCTCTTATTACACAGATTTTCTTCTCATCCTTACTGTGCATCTACTGAACCAAAATATGTCTTTTGCCCTCTTTACTCTTTTCTCCCTGTGCTTTACCACTCTTAAATCAACAAGGTCCTACAAGCCAAGATACAGAGCTGCCTTTTTTGTGAACTGAAAAAAAAGAACTGTAATAATAATAATAATAATAATAATAATAATAATAATAAAAATAATAGATATTATTATTATCCTCCGCACCCATTGTAAACATGGTAATAGTCTGTCTGAGTGTGTGTATGTATATGACCTGCTCGTGTGTGAATCCTTCTCCTGCTGTGAATGTTACCAGAATAGAACAATGCATAACTAAAAGCAGGATGATGACGCAGGATGTGAATAGATTAAAGAGGGACAAGTAAAGGTCCACATTAAAAGGTTCAGACAAACAGTAAGTCATCACTGATTACATCACCACATGGCACATTCAGACTGAAGATGAGACTGCGGGCGTAAATGCATCTGGATTTACCGTAGCTGCTAATTTACCATAAAAAGAACCACTGACATTTCTAACTCAGACACTTTCAATCTTCCAGCACAACACAATCCTGTGTGTGAGACAGAACATTAAGTCCATGCTGTAGCACTGTAATATCTGTACTAACGTGAAAGAACATGTGCTCTTGTCCTGCAGAGCAACAGCCAGATAATCTCCTGAGTGTGTGGATTGAACGCTGCTATTTTGGCTTTGTGCTGTCTGCATCTATGAATCACTCTGCAGGGTCCAAGCTGAAGGAAACAGAGAGGTTATTACAGTAATGGCACAGCAAAAAAGGGACTGGCTGCTCTGCTTTTAGATCAAATACACAATATAGGTTGACTCTTAAACTGAGCAGGGAGAGTAGATGCAGCTGATCAAGGAGGATCCAGTGTCTTGCCGTCTAACTCTTTATACAAAAAACATCTCCAAAAACACATATTTAGGGCCACATGAAGATATGGATGTCTCACACACCAAGTGCTATTGCCCCTTTAATATTGCTACACTTTAATGAAGTAGAAGGGGCAGAAGCAGATTGATTCGATGGATCATGTGATCAGATTGTCGGCAATGTATTACTTCTACGTGGTTTAGACCAAATGAAATCAATTACTTGCCACAAAATACTATTCCAAATCACAGAGAAACATCACTTCAACACAACACAAATCATAAAAAATAGCAATAACCAAGAGGATACAGCTTGAGTTTCTTTTTCAAAGTGTGATTAAGAATGCAAACATGCAGGCTGTGTATGTAGGCCACTTGCAGAGACAGTCATTATAATGTCATTATAAGACTTCACATGAAGAAGAAAGCAAACAAATATAATGAAATATAGTAAAATGATAATGTGCTGGTTCTTCTTTAGCTTTATGAAGCTGATCAGCAGCATCTTACAGTTGATAGATTCATCCAGTCACATCTATCACTGTGGATTGTGGACATGCTAAAAACACATTTCTGGAGCAAGAGCACGTCAGCCAGCCAACAGCATCAGATCTAATCATGTGGAATTATCATTTGACACAAATGTGACATTGCATTCTCTTAACCTTAAATCCCTTCACTGTCATGTCAGTGTCAGCCCTGGGAAGGCTGATAAAATAGTCTGTTTCACAGTTCAGCAGCAAAAGGAAAGAGACAGACAGGAGAGGGATGGCTTCTGTTGAGCTGCACTATCAAAGGACACAAGAAGATGGAGAAGGAACTTGCACAATGCTTCCCCCTAAAGGATAGAAACAATTTATTTTTAAGACCAGGGGGAGACAACGTGCTCATGGTTGGGAAAGCAAGCCTGAAGCAATCCTTTTGAAAACAAAGCAGACACTCTGTGTGAGTCTGTTTCTTTTGTGCCTTCCTGCTGTGCAGCGTTTTAAAGCATAGGACTTCCATCAGACTGCATAAGGAATAAGAGTCATGGCTGGAATACAAAACTGTAAACTGTAACTCAGATTTCAATGTCATCTACTACTAGCAATCATCAATGAATTCATATTGGGATAAGAAGAGCAGTTTAAAGCATTTTTTGATATAACTGTGTGGCTTCAGCCATAGATGTATTTGCCAAGAAATCAAGCAAGACAGGTCCAAAAGAAGTCAGGAAAATGTGACTTTCTCTTTGAAATTTATAAACTACATTATATATCAGAGGATATCACCACAGAATAGGTCTACAAACTCAATGAATCCTCATTTTTACATCAATTACTTTCAAAATGTTGTAACATAACAACCCCTTCGGTGTAGCGTGATAAGTTGACATAAATCATTTACACTTTTGGTAACTTGGGTAACTCACTGAGGTTACTCTTGTTCAGTTTTGGCTGTAAGATGCATCTCTGTTAAGGTTTTGCTGACACCTGGTGGACAAAATTTGAAATTTTGATTTAAAGGTCTGTTTTAGGTCAAATTTCTTTTCTAGTTTCTTTTCACATTACCTTGTGTTTTATGCTTACCCGTGATCACTGATCACTCATCTCTTAAGCTCATAGAGGCTTAATTTTCAATGAGTCAAGCAAAGTGTTAATGGGTCATAAATGTGATGGATGTGAGATCATAGTAAATGAGATGTGGTGGTGTGGCCCACTATCTCAACTTTTCCCAGAACTCCTAGTGACACTACTGTGATTGACAACCTACTCCCACTCACCCAGGGACAAATTTAGTCAGGGAAGTGACAGGTCATCAGATGACTTCTCACACATAAGTATTTGCAAATGGGAAATATTACTTAACGGCTTAACGCTGTAAACAAACAGACTCTTAGCAACAGGGAGCCAATTTGGGGGCAACAGAGAAAGTGGAGCGGATGCTACAGAGATATATTTAGTCTGTGACCATGACCCCGACATCACCTTGATATTGCAAATCAGTCTTGGTCTGAAGAGTTTTCGCTGATTGATTCAGTCAATTCTAACCTTTCCAACAGTCTTTTTGCCACCTGACACCCTGACACCCAACATTTATACATTGCTTCTTCTGCTTTTTTTTTTTTTTAAACTCAAGACTTCTCTAAATTCTGTCTTGTGTCCTGGCCCTGAATCCCCCCTGAGTGAGGTATTTCATTCTTGCGTCACAGTGTGGGAAGGCAGTGGATACTAAACATAGATCTGAGCGTGACACTCGAGGATTTCCCTGACAGCTGGGGAACTTCCTGTTAGTCAGCTGATGTGTGTTATGACAACCGAGTAGTACACTTTGTGGCACTTTGCACTAACAGTGTTCTTTTCCCTTCATTTATTTGTCAACTATGTCATTTTAAAATGGCCAAAGGGTCAATATCAACGAGGAAACCTGAATCCCATCTGAAATTTTTGAATGAGAAGCCCTCTGTCTGGAGAATTGCACTGAAAAGATGTAAGACATGAACAGCTGTTGAAAACATTTTAATGTGTGCCATGTGTGAAACTCTGATGCCCCCAAGGGGCTGTTTGATAGTAAGACACTGGGACTGATTGTATTGAATATTACACAATATTTAGCGGTAATCATTTAAAACTGAGTGAATGAAGGACCAATAGGTAGCTATATTTATGTGATGGTGGACCCATTTATGGGAATCAAAGGTCATAACTAAATTTATTGTAATGTGACATTCTTTAAAATATCTGCAATGTTGATTTTATGAGTTTGCATTTTTAGCATTTTTAGTGGCCGAGGCCAAAGGTACAGGGCTCCACTCTGCTTTCAACAAACAGTCCACTGTGAATCATGTTTCATAGGCTAGGAAACACTTATCTTTTCTGCCAAAGTTAGTTTTTATTCTTGCTTTTTTTGTAAGGTGGTACAATTATTTTAATATTATATACAACTATGATTTAGACCTCCCAAAGTTTATCATAATGTTTAAAATGTGTTTTGACTGCAGAAAAGCTATGCTGCTTATCAAATCAAGTGCCCCTTGATAAGGCAGTGAGCGCCAAACAGCTGACTTTTGCCATTGTTGAGCCTAACAAAGCATCAAAAATAACAAGTCACTATTTTCTGTCATGTAAAGGCCAATCTATTTTTGTAAGAGCCATCTCTAAAGGTCCATCTCACTAATTTAGATTACCTTGAAACAGTAAAACTTAAACAGTAAAACTCATACGTTATTTATATTCAGTACACACAGAGGGATGTTTCAAGAACTTAGTTATTTTAATGTTGATAAATAGCTTACACTTAATGGAACCCCAGGTTTTGTCTCATTCAATCAGAATGTTAAACAAGACCAAACGAAACAATACAAAAACAAAACAATATTTCAAATGCAGCCTTCTGTAAACTGTCTTCATTTATACGCAGTGCTCATTTACCATGAATTCCTGCATTAGTGTGGTGCAGCCTGGAGGCAACAGCCTAGTTTGATGGCAACCTTCAGCTCATTAGTGATAGTGAATTTTGTGACATAAAAGACAGTATCCAAAAGATATTCTATAAAGGGTGAAGATCCAGAAAGTTTGTTGATGAATCAAGCATAATGTTATTAAATTACGGAATTTTAATTTGACCAGCTTTTGGTACTTTTGGTATTGTGGGCAGGTGCCAGTTCTGATGGAAAATGAAATCAGTGTGTCAAGCAGAAGGAAGCATGAAGTGCTCCAGTGTTCAGGTAAACAGCAGGCAACATGGTACCCCAACAGTCAGTGATGGGTCCTCAGCACCGTCCACACTTCAGAGTTTGAAAGATATTTACAAAAATGATGACAGCTTTAGTCAAGCAATTGTTGGAAAATTACTTACACCCCTAAACCAGGTCCTAACCACAATTTTTCTGGTTGAAAGGGGTTAAAATTATGTCTTTCAACTTAGTACTCACGAAGCTGTCAGAGCATTTGCCTGATTTCATTTCATAGAGTCTCTGTGGACAGCATCTTAGGATGACTCATTAATCATTTTGTGAGCCGCTGCATGAGTTGTTAAACTATAGTAGGAGTAAAATCTGTCAGGACTTGACCTGTCCCTGAACAATTAGACAGGAACCAGTTCACTTCCTGGGTACTGGTGCCCTTGTGCAAGGTTCTCTGTGCTTGTCTGTGTGCAGTCTTTTTATTCTGATATTTCTATAACTCTATGTTCATTAGATTTTCTGTTCATCACTAATTTACATTTTAATGTCAAATCTTTGTGAGGAACCTTGCAATCTGTCAAACTTAGGTGTCTAGAGATGATGAGTGACTACAAAAACAGTGGACTGTCAAAAAGTGAGAAAAACTCAGAAAAACTACTGATCCTATTTGGTTTTAGAGATGAATCCAAACACAGCAGCAGGGCCTGTGCAGATGAGATTTGTGTGGAGGAACTGAACAACACTGAAAGGAAGTAGAGCGAGCATTAGAGCCAGGCCTGCTGATCCAAAATTAGTGTCTGACCTGCAGGAACTACATTCTTGGCTGAATATGACTGAATTTCCATGGACACATTTCATAATTTTGTGGAAAGTGTTACCAAAAGAGTTACAGCTTCAATAACAAAGTTCTAAACCTCCTTGATGTTAATGTAGGTGAGATTAGGGCTGAGCAATTTATCACAAATTAGATTAAATTGTAATGTGGCCTGCTGCAATATTCTTATCACAGACAGTGCAATATTTCTTTACTTCAAATGTGTCAAAATGTTTTTTTTTATAATTATTATTATTAGTTTCTAATTTTTGCAGTAGATGTTTAATGCTCTCCACCGGTGTTACCCAACCCTGCTCAACCCAATAGCCAAATTGTTGAAAATTACCTTTGCAAAAGAAACAATCTTAGTGGTGAAAAGTGGCAAAAACACGAAGAAGTAGCAACAAAACTAAGTCAAAGGTGGCAAAAATGGTCAAAAAGCAGCAAAGTTGGCAAAAAAAATGGAAAGAAACGTGGAAGATATAAGTAGCAAAAAAAAGGTCCAGAAGTGACCAAAAAAGAGCAAAAAGTGATTAAAATGGGCAAAAAGAAGTCACAAGTACCAATGAAAATCCATGGGTCGATGTCATGTCATAAATAGTGTCAATGTTCATTTAAAAAATTTTTTTTTTACTTAACACTCCATAAGATGGGGAGGCTGAAAAAAATTCCACAATAAATTGCAATTGCAATATAGAGGAAAATAATCATCATTAGATTATTTTTGCAAAGCGTTCAGCCTAGGTGAGATAGTCAGGTGTCAACTAACTTTCGGGTCACTTGGCATGACTTTTCAAAACTTCATGGAGCAATGATTGAATGAAATTTATTTAAAAATATTTAAGTAAGACAAATAATATGCTTATTTTTGCAGATTTTTCATTACAGTGAAAAAAGGTTTGATGTACATTCATACTGTCAGTAATACAAATCAATGTCAATCCAACTGTCCATTATGTCTCAGGGCCCCCAGCTTACACCCACCCACACACACACACACACACACACACACACACACACACACACACACACACACACATGCAGCCTGTGTATATTTTATTAGCTGAATGGCACAGCTTTAGATGGACCCCTCTTGCCCAAAAAGTTTTATGCGTCCTGCAAAAATCCTTTCTATGGCCTTTTTTAACAAAAGCTCACACACAGGGACGCACAAGCGCACACAACTTCATAGCCAGATTCACATGTACCAACACACACCAATGCACGCACCCCTCCCTCACAATGATGGCCCCATGGCCTCTCTTCATAGAGGGGCAATAAACAATTTGTAACAGTGCCAACAGACAGCCCCTTTTTTCAGAGTGTCAGTACAAATCAGCAAATGATGAATTAAGAAAATCACATTATCAAGTTCAAATGTTTAAGTTTTACGCCAGTTTTGCTCTCATATTTTCATATGTAGACAGTGAGGCTTACTGTGTAGCATTTAATTCACAATGGGTGATGTTATGATACAATGTTAAAATTATGGTTACAGCCACTACACAAAAAGTATAACCCTCCGGGTCTATTTAAAGACACCTTCTGACAACTTCTGATGGAAATTTAAAACACCGTAAAAGTTTTACCCAGAGCATTTTAATTATAGATATAGACACATTATAATCCGCATACAGGCACAAACACGCTCACACAAACACAAAAGGCATACACAAAGAGGGAAGTGGATGCCGACTGAAAGCTAAATTGAAACATCTTGCAGTCATGATGCCATGACTTGCCATTGTTTTGAGGCCCAAAGAGTTGTAGCAGCAGAAAGGGAGAAGAGAGAGGAGATGGAAGAACAAGGAAAGAAAAGGGAGACCTTGCCCCCCTTTGGCAGGAGAAAGCGAGAGGAGACTGATATTAGGCGGTCTGTTTTGAAAACTGGTTGACACCCCTTTGCATACACACACTCTCTCTCTCTATATTTCCCTCTCTCTCTTGCTCACTCGTCCTCCTACAAACCTCCAGCCTCTCTCACTCATTCTCCCCCCTCCTCCTTCCTCCTGCATCCCCCCTCCCTGGGAAAACAGGGACAACAAATTAGCCTTCTTTTCTCGGTAGGGCCCAGGGAGGAGGACACTTGGACAGCCCTCAGAGTGTCCGCCTGGAGTTCCCATGGACCCCTCTTGCCCCTTTCCCTTTCAGCCTGCGAGGAAGCAGTCATTGTGCCAGCACCTGTCTCTGAGGAAATTGGTAAAAGTGATGGCTTTGTTAGCAGTCTCCATGGTGACTAGGAGAAAAGAGCGGGGCCAGCTAGCAGGGATTGGGGTAGAGATTGGTGGGTGGGTATGCGGGGGGTGAGGAGAAAGAGTGCGAGGAGGGAGGGAGGGAGGGAGGGAGTTAAGGGGTCTTACAATGGAGGAGCAGTTGCATCGCTTTGGCTTTGCCAGGACTCTACGAGAAGATGCTGTGACTTGCTGTGATTGTTTTTTTTCCAAGGGAGTGGAGGTGGTGGAGAGATATTGTGCTTGTGTTAATACAGACCTTGTAAGTAGCAACGAGTGTAGGAATGTGCTTGGACCATCACTCCCCCCTCCCTCGCCCCTGTGGGTGACACTCTGACATCCACCAGTGAAGCACAGCAGCAGTGTGAATGGGCTGAAAGCGACAAGGTCAGTCCCATCATGTCCACAGAATCTCCCCCTCAGAGCACATAGAGCACACTTTTAATAATTAAGCAGCAAGTTTCTTTACTGTGGTCCTGCTTTCGTATTCATGCTGGAAGTAAATGGGACAGTCAGAAGGATTTTTTGTTGTTGTTCATTTAAGTCTTAGCCTAAGCATTTTGGTAGTCTATTTTGTAGATTAGGACCTGTAAAGTGTAAATGGTGTATATTTACTGATGGAAATACATAATTTAAACTTTGCTGCCTTCCCCCTGAGCGAATTTTAAATGCAAATGTGGAGTTGATATAGCTCCATGAGCTGTGATATTATTTTTTCATTATAACATTCAAGAAAGCAACAAACAAAAAGGAAACAACATGCTTCTTGTTTTTGTTCTGTTTTTGTTTTGTTTTTTTCATTTTAGGACACAGTTTTGATACATTTCCCAAATCTTCTGTTGTGTCCATTGATTTTTTGCCATGCTCTATCCACTTAACTGCAATACAAATGCAATACCAGCAGATGGTGCTCATCCACTGAATCAAGCTGACAGAAGCTACTTGTAGATGCCAACAGAACTAACTTATGTCCACAGGGTTTGCAACATGACCAAAGGGCTTACCATTTACTCATGCAGCATTGATTCAAAAATGTATTTGTATGACCAAAGGTCTTTGAGCATTTGGACGGATTGAGGGAAAAAGCGCTCTGACTTTGAACCCCCTTCAAGCTCAGTTTTTTTTTTCTTTTTTTAAACTTAAAACAAGCATCTTCGGTTGAAAATTGATATATTTAGTTTACCAGAAACAAGTTTTGAAGATGGTCCACTTTTTCCATTTTAGGCTTCAATTTAATATCCAAAGTGCTTAAAATTAGCATCTAACAGCCTCATCTGGCTTCTTAAAGCTCCTGTGATGAATTTTAACTGGTAATGAAAAAACTGAAAATATCTGATCATCAGCATCAAGGTTGACTTTATTATCAAAGTTATTTTTCATGTCTGTAGGGGGCAGGTGTCAGTTATAATGATTAACAGCAAACTACTGACACAAGACAATAACACTGCTTTGTTTGCAGAAGATGCCAAAATAACCACATAATACAAATTCCTTACATGAGTTTTAAGTATGTATTATGACAAAACAAAATAACCATCAATGAGGAACTTCTTGTCTGCCTTTTATTCGTATGTAACTTTCTAGACTGCACCACAAAGGAGATTTGTGTGTCCATGTGTGTCAGGGAGTGACCACATCTGAATGCATGATTGATGACACCTCCTCTGTTCGAAAAGGCTGAATATCAAGATGAGAAGAGAAACAACTATATTTGCGGTGAAGGCCAGGAAGCTGCTGTCAGTCAGAAAACCACAACAGTGAATCTGAATCCTTTTTGAATTAAGGATTGTGGGTAGTCATGGTCGTACTTTCTGTCCCTAGGTTGCCAAAGGACACAGATCATAACTATGCCAGAAGAATAATCATAATAATGATTTTTGATGTTTTGATCACATCACATTCATTGGATTAAATCTTGAGGTAAATACTGAGCATGATGATTGATTTGATCATTTTACACGTGACTTTTTGTATCAAGCATAGTTCAACAATCTTAACAGGGACATGAGACCTTGACTTCGCCTTCAATGTTTGGTATTTGTGATCATTTCTTTATTTCATTATTATATTTCAACTATATCAAGAGATATTTTACGGGAGCATTTTGATTGTCAGTCTAAAAAACAAGATCTTAACTTACTCTACTTGTTTAGAGCTAACAGTGCTTTAAAGGCTTTGTTCAAGTCTGTTGTCCACAGTCTACAGAGACAAGGCCAGAATAGCTTGAAATCAGGTGGTAGGAGATGCGATTTGAGTCCTCTTACAGCAATTTGACAGAGTAAACCATTACACAAACTAGCCAGCAAGCTAGGATTACTATTTATTTATGGGTATAAGTCATATCCAGCTCATTGAAAAAAAAATCAAAGCCCTCTTGTACAGTTTATCAATTTTCCAGTACTTCTTGCAGCTAAAAACTGTAGTCCAGACTGTATTTGTGGAAAGCAGAACCCTCCAGCTCAACATTAGGCCTCTAATGGGATACAAACCTTGAGTCTGTCTGCTTTGAAACATCAGTACTAACCCAAACTTTGACCCTGACCGTAACCCTGGTATGCTGCCGGTACCAATTTTTTAGGTTTATCTACTTTGCAGAATTTTAATTTATTTCCAAGACTTGCTACGTTTACAGGAATCCAGAACATTCTAGCTCCTCTGAGAGGCACATGCCAGGATATGATCCTGGCGCAACATCACTGCATTGCATCAGTTCTAAACACTACAGTGAGATGTCGCTTTGAAGGGTTCGCTTGTTCAGGCAAGCCAGAACATTCTTACTGCACATCGGAAGACCCCTGCTGCTACCCTATTTCAGAATGAGCTTGTTGTGAGGCAGTGCTGTAAACCACTACACATACAAACTCTTTTGCAGAACCTTCAGGCGTAATAACTTTCAAATATAATTTGGTAACTAAAAAAGTTCACTTACCTGTGGCTGAAAGTCAGAATATTCCTTATGAAAGGATCTCTGCTGGCATTCAGTACCAGAATCAGGGTCATTCATTGCAATAATTTTGCTTTACTTTCTGAAGCTCTAACCTAGAAAAAAAAGAAAAACTCTTTCATTAGGTTTCTTAGTATTCTAGGTCTCAACCCTCGACAATGAGAGTCTTAACCTGTGTATCCTTCACAATTTCTGTGAAATCTCATACAATTTAACATAGAAATTAGTGTTTTTATCCTAAAAGTATACTCTCAACCAATATTACTAGTATTTTCAAATCACTCAAAGTTTCACCAAAGCTGTCAGCATGTCAGCTACCTTGCCCAAGAATTTGTCTCAATTTTCATAACATCTTGCCGCCAGAACACTATTTTAACTTGTTATTTATCTATCCTTTTTTCATTTCAAAGCATGGAAATTTTAGGAGCTGGCATGGGTGTTCCTCAGTTCATCATTACCCCCCCCCCTCTACCACCACCACCACACGCACACACATTAACACGCATCTTTTGTGTGCCCTCACACAAAGACATCCCTGACACGCACACCAGCCAGCAGACAAGCACCTTAACCTCAAACCTCATGCTAGGTGCAGACAGGACCACACAGACTGTCTTGCACACAAAATGTTTGGAATGCTATAAACATTTATTTCGGTTGAAAAGGAGATTTTGTGTGTGAGTGTGTGCGTACATACATGCATGCATGTGTGCCTCTCTTACTGGAAGTGTGCATGCCCTCTCTTTTTGGTGAACCAGTGGAAAGTTTAACTGCAGATACAGGCCACCAGATAGCGAGAGATCAAACATGACCAAATATTTAGGGTGTGTTCTACATAAAAAGGGACAGGTTTATGTATGAAAAGAGCTAAACACATCGCTGAGTCATTGTTTATAGATCAAACACTGCTTAAAGGAGAAAGGAGTGATTAACTAGAAAATCACTTAGAGGTTGGTCAATATTGTAAAGTGCTCTTCTGCCTTGTTTTTTAAATATGTCAAAGCTCATCCTTACAGCCACAAATTTGTTTTTGTTATTTTTCCACACTGTGTGTATGCTAATCAGGTTGAAATCATATTTTTTCAATTAGATGAACTGGGTATTTTTTTCAGCATTACGTTTTTTTTCAATGTATTCCTATGATGGTATAAACACTCTCAGAAACATAGAGATAACAAATGTGTGTGTGTGTGTGTGTGTGTGTGTGTGTGTGTGTGTGTGTGTGTGTGTGCCAGGGTAACCATTTTTGTGTGCTATAGATAGATAGTCGCAATAAGTAAGCTGCAGCATGGTGGCATAAAATAACACTGCTGAGTTTCTGAATAGCACATTTAACACAGAAAATTAGATGGACCAGTTGAGAACCCTACATAGTCTGATGAATAGATGAAAGTGCCAGTAACTTGTGATAGGGAGTTGCTCAGCTTTTCCCTCTCTGGCTCTTAAACCCTGTGCTATATTTCCTGGTTCAAATACCAGCTTGGCTCCAAGATAGTTTTGGAGAGAGAAACAAGAGAAGATTCACTCAAACTGTACTCCAATTAGGAGAATGACTTACAAAGTCGTGTGACGCAAACTGGTGAACTGGAGTTTGGAAAAATTGTCCTGATCTGGTTGTTTAGGTCGTTGATGTTCCGTGTGCTGCAGCTGGTTTAGAGAAATGATGATCAGATCTGGGGCTTCTTTTTCAAAAACTGTGACAAACATACATTTCCTGTTCACTTACACATACAACGGCCAGTCAACTGATTATTTATCTTGATTGATTATCAGGATTGATGTAATCGGTGAAGGAATTTTATCTAGGACACGATTAGTTGTGTTTGGCACATGTTCAGCTGGATATCTTGGTATGTGTGTGTGTGTGTGTGTGTGTGTGTGTGTGTGTATTAATCAGTGACGCTGGGTGAATGAGTTTTGGTTTCCACGGTGGTGGCAAGAGCCCATCAGTGCAGCGGCCCTGGAAGTGGCGCAAACACAAACCGCAGTATAAGTAATCCTGTGTGTGTGAACATGTGTATTTGTGGGACCACATTTGTGTGTGTGTGTGTGTGTGTGTGTGTGTGTGTGTGTGTGTTGCAGTGCCCACCTCTGAATTCCAAAACTTTACATATACATCCATGTCTGTGCACGTATTCGCGCAAGCGCACACACAGACACAGACACAGACACACACACACACACACACACACACACATACACATACACATACACACACTGGCCTTGACTCCACTCCCTCCCTGGGTGGTCTACACTGCGAATGTTTATGATCTAAACCAAGCTAATCCAACTGGCTTGTTTCAGTGAATTTAGAATGATTTACAAGACGCAGCAACAAGCCAAGGAACGAGGAGGAGGAGGAAATCAGAGGAAATCTCAGGGCTCCATTTCAAGTCACTCTGCGACCTGCACACTTGTCTCTGCGTCTGGTCTCATGTCTGTCCTCATCTGGTTCTGAATCGAGGCTGTGTGTATTCTGTGTTTGGCTCGATTTCATTTGCCACCCACTCATCCCTTGACTGATGTCTTTATTAGACAAATTAGTCGGCCTTTGACGATATGCAAAGTACTACAAGGGATCAGTGAAATGTCAATTGACTGTGAAGGCTCTCACCCTTGGTCTCTACTGGTTCACTTTTTTCCCACTTCCAGAGAAAAAGACTATCATATTTTATTCACTACAGAATCTGTATTTAAAAAACCCATACCAAAAGAAGAGGAGGCAATAGTCTTTCTTCAGTAAAAGGTGTATGACAGATAAAAAAAGAGACATTTCTGACCATCTCTCCTATCTTTACAGCCACATTCTGCATCTCGCTGGTTGTGTTTTCAGTGAGCTGTGCTCACTACAGCTATGTGGAATGTCCTGCACACATCAGCACTCTGTGGTGAACCAGCCAGGCAGTAATCTTTGTGAGTGTCAGGTTTGGTTGACTTTTATTGCAGCGTCCCTTCCTTTTTGCCAGATGCCGGTTTTATGAAAGTGGGATGCCACCTGCACTTTGACAACACCTTGTAAACTGGGCGGGTAAGGAGAAACAGGAAAACATAAAAGAACATTTTTATCCTGAGAATATTCAAAACTAAAATCTGTCAGAATGAGAACCTCTGCAATCTAAGAAGTTCATTGTTGCTTGAATGATAAGTTTCATAATTTTTTAAAAATTATATGCATTTTTGTCTGTTTTTGCAGTTACATTTAAATCTATCAACATCTGATGGCCACATCTCGCACACAAGGCCCCATTGTTGTAGTTATACTGTAACTTTAAAAAGTATGGACTGTTAAAAAAAAAAAAAAAAAACGGCAAGTCCTTTTTGAAAATAAGGACTGAGATTTGAAAGTATTTAAATTAACCAAGAAATATGGAAAGAGAAGATATATGCTTCTTTATTTTGGGGGAGGCACTTATTGGGTCCTAATTATGCCACATTAGTTCCTCTGACCTGGATGAGGGTTAAAGCATAATTACTGTATCAATAACACAAGTCCTCATCTTAAAGTAGTAGGTCATCTTTCATAAAGTGAATACTATACTACTTTGGCATCATACACTTTATGACAGTGGTCATATATTCTGGTGCTCAGAACAATCACTGATTTGCAGGTAGGAGAGGGACATCGGAAGTGTTACTTTCTTTAAAGTAATGTCTATGACTTTCCTCACCTCCATTCAAAAAGACTGAAGTTTCCCGAGGGCTTCACTCTTAAAACAACCTGAGAGCTATTCAGAGGTTAACACTAGGAATACATCATAACAGCCTTTTCTAACATAACAACGGTGTTCGACATGAAAAAGCAATCTGACGCCCTTCTCTCAGTCTGCAACATTTTTAAAAAACACTTGATCCTGTGTTGTCTCTCCATAGTTAACATCACTGTCTTTATGCCTGCATCTTTATTTTCTGCACTCTTTATTCTGCAGCTGATTTTCTTCTCTTCTATTCTGTGTTTGCACCTCCTCTCATTTCTTTCTATAATTAAAAGACCTCTCTATCTAGTAACCTGTCGTTTGAACCTGTTTCCTCCTCCAACATTTCATTTCTCAGGCTTCTTACTTCCATTATCATCTTATTTCATTATTGTGCCATTCAGGCAACAACAGACAAGCTTGTTTGTCTCCGTCTTTTTTCTCTCCCCTCCTTTCTCTCACTCTTCTGGTTTTGAGCAGGCAGTAACGAGCAGTGAAGCTCATCTCCTGGCCAGAGCAAACAAAACCAAAGCCACATTCCCCAAGCTCAATTTGCTGTTACGTCTCAGCTCTGTGAATTGGGAGTTTTCTAGCTTTAAGTCTGGAGGAGTAGCTGGGTGGTTGCTGGCTGCTAATCGACTCACGCCTCTGTGTGAATTACCCATACTATAGTCAAAAGCTTTGGAGAATATAAATGCACTTTTTAAAGTTTTTTTTATTTATGGTCAATTACTGGTTTTAGATGAAAACAGTTTTAAAGAAAAGTGATGTAAAACAGCATCATACATTTTCAAGGGTCTTATTTCAGAGAAGCTTAATGCTAATTCATACACTTTGAAAACTTTTGACTTTTTTTAAAATACATTTCAGCATCTGAAAAAGATTGTCAGATTTAGAAAAAAGTTATTTAAGTTGGAGAGATTTCAAGACATTTTTGGCAGTGTTAAACAATCTTTCAGTCGAACCAAATTTCATTTCAGGTGCATCCAAATTTGTTGTTATCTTTCGTTTTTCAAAGTCAATCTGTTTTGATATATTCTTTTTACATTAACTAACAAGTTATACTGCTTTTGCCTTATGTGTTGAAATGCTGCCAAATGTTTCAGCTAAGGTTGGAGCTCGCTTCAGTGATTTAAATCATTGCTTGTGATTTGCTCCTCGGGTCTCATTAGATTACTTACAAATAAATCCAATAAGTTGAAGGTAGTATCTGATCATTAATGTTAGGTGAAACCAACCTTTCCATCTGAAACTTGCCGCTGACAACTACCATATACTAAAACTAATAGAAATTACACTGAAACTAAGTATTTTAAAACGAATTAAAAAA
Source organism: Thalassoma bifasciatum (assembly GCA_008086565.1). NCBI lineage: Eukaryota > Metazoa > Chordata > Actinopteri > Labriformes > Labridae > Thalassoma > Thalassoma bifasciatum. The sequence continues at coordinate 155,923 of RPOG01000428.1, forward strand.
CCTTATCTTAACAATAAAACATAAGCATGAAATATGCAAAACTGATATAACCTTGCATCACAGCAGTTGAAAATCAAAATAAATAAGAAAGCATCAAGAAGTTGAAGCAGTTTTAGGCAGAACTGCAGAAATCTTCCATTTATTTCAATAGGGCCGAAAACATGGAAAATGAATTGATATTTCAAAGTATCATAGTTGGAAATGAAAAAAAAATACAACACAAACACGCTTCTCCTAGACATGCTAAATAGTTTAAGGTTAGAACCGTGAAAATGGGACTAATTTTAAAGGCTGTGAAAAAGCAAAAAAATGTCAGGAAAAATACAGGAGAGGAAGAATAATGTGGAAGAAAATATGTTGAAATACTCACTCTGCATTCGGCATTTCACTTCTGCAAATCAAAGGGACACCTTCGTGGTTCCTTAATTGTTTTCCTCTTTACTTGCCGTGTAGGAACCGTTCAATGGAGGAAGTAGTCTTCCTAGACGGACATATTTCACTGCAGGAACTCAGATGTCATCATACAGTGCTAGCAGTTGGCGTACTGAACACAAGCTCCGTGAAAGAAAAAAACATTTATTTTTTTTGTCACACAACCGCTTGCTCTGGTGGTTGTTTGCTCTTCCAAAGTCGTGTCCAAAGGCTTGTTTTCTCTATTTGAAGAAGTGATCTCGTTTGCTGCTTTGTGCTAACAGTTAGCAAACTGCTAACAACAGTGTCAGCAGCCAACTTCACTTACATGCGTCTGCAGCTGCTGTCAGTTCAAGTGGCAGTGGATCATCACAGATACCTGACAGGTAGAGTTTCACTATTTTTCAATTCATTGAACGTGACAGTTTTATCATTTTAACTTTCTTTTAGTACTGGATCGTTAGTCTAATCGGCAGCGTGTTCTCACCATATGTCAGTTTCTGCTTGTTGAATGAGAAGTGACACCTACAGTGATACTGACCAGACCACCTATGACACTTAACAGTGAAATCTTACTGACTGATTTATGGATTTGTTGACGTGTAAATATAAATAAACAAAGTGAGTGATGTTAGCCTGTTCCAAAGTGAAAATTATGCAAGACTTCCAATTGAAAGAAGAGCATAATGTTGTATTTTGTACCTATAAGTGCAATAATGAAGGCATGCTGATTTACAGACAGGCACTAACCCGTGTCTCAAGCATAGACTGTGTAATAATAATAGACTGTATATACACTCTATGGTTTCAAGTCATGCAAATTTAAAACTCCAGCCATAACACATCAGAGAACGTAACCCACTCAATAAAAACCAGCCAAAATCTGAACATCTCCAGAAAGTCATGTTGAAACCTAAAAAGCCATTAAATGCATTCTAAAGAACATGTCATGAGTGCACTACTGTTGTAAATAAAGGAAACAGGGTAACACAAACAGACTCCCTGATCAGCTGAGAAAAACAGTTACATTAAGCTGTATTTTAATCTAAACATATAACACAAAATTTAAGAGAAGGAATCTACTGTCTTCTCTGGATCAGTCTCCCATTCATTCCTGCATACTTTTTGTATTTCCTCCACCAAGGCGTGATGCTGTCTTCAAGGCACTTCCAAGTGACTGATACCATTTTACAGTGATACCTGATTAACCAATGACTGTCACTGATTGATGATGTGAACTTCAATAGATTCTTTCCATTTCAGAATAAATGAACTAATGATATTATTGCAAGATCACAACAATTTATTGAAATGTGTAAGTTTAATGTAAGCTTTTATGTTTAGCGGCAAATATTTTGTTAATATTTGCTCTAAAATAATTTTTGAATACCTTGCAAATATTATGGAACGTAGCCCAAATACTATCAACCCACCCAATGCTATTTTTCCTCCAGCCCAATATGTTCAACAGGAGCCTAATCCGGCACTGCTGATTCTGTATTTTTCTTTTCTTTTTTTTTTTAAATGCTTGGATCTGGTGCAACTGCAGGATAGGTGCCAGATGAAGGGAATTATGGCAGCTTTTGGCAAAAATGATTGTTTTCCTCAGTGCAAAAATCTTGTTGAAGTTTTTTTTACAGTTAAAAAACTACTTACAAATGTTGAGGACAAACAGGGGACTCATTAGATACAAACTAAGAGTAAAGTTCAATTTCTCTAATTAATAGAGATGGTTTACTAAAATGTGCACCACAGATGTAGATGATGTGTAAAATGGTGAGGTGAAAACACAATTTGATGAAGGAAAAGAGTGTGGAGATGTAAGGAGTCTAAGTTAACAAAGAGGAACCCACAGTTGGATTCTGAAATTATAGCTCATCAGAGTTGTGCTGTCCTCCAGTTCATAATAAAGTTACTCTTTGTTTTTACCATCTTATAGCATTCCCCACCAGACATCATGGAGCTCCAGGCGGTGTTGATGGCGGCTGGAGGAGGCTCTCGTATGACTGATCTGACATACAACACCCCCAAACCAATGCTTCCTGTTGGAAACAAGCCCCTCATGTGGTACCCATTGAACCTGCTGGAGAGGGTGGGCTTTGAAGGTAAGATCTTACATTTTTCATTTAAGTTGTGCTTCTTGCAATTCCCCTTTTAATGCTACACGTCCTCAGCCACGATCAGTAACTGAAGCTTTGTAGAAGTACTAGTCGTAGTACTGTTTTCTGTACATCCCAGGTCAGTTTCTATCATAACACAAATAGACATAAACCTGTAGTGGAATTTCAAACTTATGTTTTCTCAGGGGTCATTTTAGTAGATTTATTCTGACACTTTTGGTATACCCACTACCAGAAGTGTGTGCTATTGAAAAAATAAAAAACATCTAGATCATTAAGAATAGCTGACGATGTTTTGTATCCTACAAAGCATTTGTCAAAAAAGTGTTGCATTAAACCATAGCAGTCTTGTTAATGGTGTACCCTTTCTGTTAATGATACTGTTTGTATAATTTGAGAAAACATTTGTCAATTCTTGCAATGTAAAGTTTTGGCAGTGTACTAAGTTTTTCTTTCCTTGAAATTTTATGCAGTCGTTAATTTTTAGTAGCCAAAAAGAGTCCGTTATTGAGCTGTCCTCAACAATAACTTCTTTCTAGTAAAGTCTGCAAGATCATCATCAGAATATCATTTGCCTTTTTGGGGCTGGGCCACCCCTGCAGGTGGGAGAATGATGAGTGTCATACAAATGACGTTAATTACAAGACTGGTATTGATCAGTCTCCTGGTGGTGCTGTTTGTTTACCCATTTTACACATCATTCATGCATGCAACTAAGCTAGCTCAGCTATTATGATGTGGACCATAGCCTGTATAATACATGGACAACTGAACACTGTGTTTGTTAGCATTGTGTTAAGCTATACCACTTCATGAACCTTTAACCATTGAAATTTTCCAACTAATGCCTTTAAGTTGACAAAGCAAAACTTTATTTGAAAACTAGGAAATTTGCATTTTCATTAAGAAAATGGGTTGAAATGCTGACGCTGTGTGAGCGAAATGAGAAAATGCAAAATGAAATAAATGCTCAAAGTACTGCATCATAGCTGAAAATGAGAAGGCTTTAAAATACAAATTGTTCAATGCATTAAAACAATCACAAAATGTTGCTCATTACAAAAGAAAAAAAATCTGAAAGCTCGGGGTAAGCAAGCAGTAAATTTTTAAAAGCAAGTGAAAGAGGAGAACGTATAAAATGCAGAATAATTTGTTAAAAGTAGTGTGTCACTTCTGATAATGAAGATGCTTTAGAATTAAAATTGTTACATGCAGTTAAATAAGTCAAATTAAAAAGAAGATGAATGATAAATGTGAATGATAAATTGCTTAAATCAATGAAAAAAGTGTCAACAGTTATATATCAGATATATATTTACAGAGCAGTATCATTGAATAGCTGTACTTTGTATCAGTTTCTGCTTTTAATGGAGATGCTGATTATTCCTATAAAGCGTAGGATCAGTGAACGCATCTTCAGGCTGAGTGCATCTGTTTTTAGATGAGGGGCAGACATCGCTAACAGAAGGAAGCAGGGAAGGAGCTAATGATGCTAATGTCCAGAAAACAGTTCACGGAGCAAAAACCGTGGCAGCTGGCATAAAATAATTTGTTTCAATAGAAGCCTGAGGCTATAAAGTTTTCAGAGATATGTGTTTTATGTCTGCGCTGTGAAAACTCACGCCCCATGGCCAAGTTAAAAAAACGGAAAAAAGCTGAGAGTGAGCGTCTGAGTCTGCTCTGATATAACGGCTGCAGGCAGTCTGCTGAGCCTATTGTTAAGGTGACCGCCATGAGGTTTGCCTTTGGAGCTGGTGGGCTGGGTTCGATTCCGGTCTGCAACTGGTTTCCCACATGTCTGTCCCCCTTCAATAGTTGAGCAGTTGAACCCTAACCCTAACCCTACTTACAGGCAACAGGCTGTGAATCTACCTACAAGGAAAAGGAACATTAGGTGACATTGTCCGAGGCGGGACTCGATGCCTGATCTGCGGATCCCACGCACATTCATATGTCCACTCGGTCAGCTGTCAGTTTCATCTCGCTTCGCAAGTAAAAACCATCTGTAATAAATCAGCATCCGCGAGCTAGCGCAAAATAAATCCATCCAATCTGCAGCCATCCTTAATTCCTTCTTCTATCTGTTGCTGGAAAGCGTTTGTCTTTATGGGTTAATGTGCATACAAACAGTTAGAACGTCTTCAAGTATGTGGGCACACTGTGTGCGACGCAGGGACAAGCTAATGAACAATCTTCTTTCCTCCTTTGTCTTCCCACTTGTCCACCTACGGGAACTTGGGGGTAATCTGTATGACTGTGTGAGCGTGTGTGGGCTGGGCATGATTCTCTGTAGTTTAAAAGTAGCTGCTGTTTCCATCTCCAAGCAAGGGTTGTAGGTGCAAAAGGAAATAGTTGGATCTGCAGAGTAAAGGACGCTTTCAGTGTGGGGCTAAAATTGTTTTGTTTTGTTTTTTTTTTCATTTCATTTTTTTGGGGCATAAAAATATATTTTTTGCAAAAAGTATAAATACAATACCTCAGGAAAGTACAAGTACACTTCTCCTGAACATGCTGCACAGCATAATTTTTTTGTGCAAATCTGTGCAAATTTGTGGGCTGTGAAACGTGCTGAAAAACGTACGGAAGAATAAGAAGATTAATAAAATACAATATCAGTATGTTGAAATGCTGTGTCAGCATTTCAACATTATTACATTATCCAACTGTAGCAGCTGTTTTGAGGGTTGAACTGTTAGATTTAAACATGCAGCACATTTTACAGTAATCCTCTTTCAGTGGAGGAGCTTTTGTGATATGGAGTGGTTGTTCCAAATACAGCCACAGTCTTCTTTTCCCAGGCTCACCATTTATTATTTCTATGTAACGTGCATAGATTTTACATTTCATTTTATACATTATTTCCCAGCTGAAGCTCCTCCAGCTCTGATCCTGTAACATTTCCTTGTATGAGCTTTACATTAGTAAAATTTGATGATATTGGCCACTTGGGAGCTGTTACATTCTCTCTCCATTCCATGTATCAGTGTAAGGGATGGAAAGCGTTACAGGGAGCACTGGCGTTCTTGGTTGGTTTCCATATAAAATGTAAAGACGCAAAATCACAGGCAGCACTTTAAGTGTAGCTTTATGTGGCTCACGTGGAGAACTAGGAACAGAAAATATGCTAACTTCATTATCATGCATTTTATGTGGAAAGAGGACCCTCTGTGGGAAGGAATTATCTCCTCGTCAAACACAAGCACTGCAGCAGTTTTCATATAAAATGAGACATAAAAACTGTACAGGTTGGAAAACTTGTTGAAAATGAAAGTATTGATGTCTATAAGGATTTTGACATTTTGCTAAAGAGCAGCTTAACTACTTGATTTTTCTGACATTTTGTAAAAGTTAAGCCAAGAATGACATCTTACCTTTTTAGAGAGATTGACCAATCAGCTTTATGTCTATAGGCAATAACTTATCTTTTTTAGTATAACTTTGACATATATGTAAGTCCTCATGGGACTTTGAGTTTTTCATACTTGTTTGAAACTTAAAGACATGATACGAGACCTGGACCTATTGAACTAATATCTTAGGATTGAGTCACAAACTATCGTTCTATTTATTGTCCATGAATGTGAAAGAACTTCAATTTGAAAGACATTGAAATACATAGAAATACATTGTATGTCTCTATCTTATTCATGTTCACTAGTTTTGTTGTTTCCTGGAAAACTTGCAAACGTACTCAGGGTGGCTCAAACAATAGATTCTTGCTCCTTCCTCTGCTTTAAGTTTAAAATCGTGATCCTTTCTACGATACTCCCCCAGTTGTCATCACATCATCAGCCATTGTCAGGTGCGCATTTCCTGTCTGGATTTACAGTTGAGGTTTTTACCTCTCGTGTTGCAGCTTGCAGTTGATCCAGCAACTCTTGGCTTATAAAGGGATTTGTTGCAGTGTGCTGTTCTTGCAGTAAACAGACCTTTTTGTTATAAAAGCCTGTCTATACATAATCATCATGTGTGGCCAGAAGTTTACTGTGTGCAGCCAGCTAGCCAAGGCCCTGCAATTTGATTTTTACAAGGCTGACACAGCTAGAGTGAACAAATGCCCCGTAGAAAACAACACTTTATGCAGACAGGCTAATTAAAGTAGACAGACTCTGAAATGTTTCTAGATTCATAAAATTCTTGTGTAATGTTGATACCAACTTTATAAAAGTGGAGCGGTAGTCTCAGCCTGGTTTATATGACTTAAGTCAAAGGATGTATAACAATTGAATAGACTTCTTAGATTCTTTTGAGAGCTCTCTGTTTTTTTTTAATTTTATTTTTATTTTTAGTTTTTTGCAGACAGTGGAATTACTTTTATTTGAGCAGCAACACAAATTAACCTTCACTTTGAAAATTCTGATGTGCTTATTGGGTCGGGAAAGGCACCTAGAAAATAGAAATAAAGTAAGTTAGATTCATTAGCGTGTCTTTGTATTGATGTGCAGAATTTTTGGTTGTCTTTCACCGTATGTCTACTTTAGGAAATTCTATTTTATTCTCACTGATGTTAAACAGAGTAAAGACCGTCACTTTTATATTTTTGCTTTTTCTTTTTTTACAAACAATGCATTTTGGCCCTTTTTGTTTCTAGAGGTGATAGTGATCACCACGAAAGAGGTCCAGAAGATGATGAGCACGGACCCTAAAATGAAATTGGATGTGAAGATGAAACTGGATGTGGTGTGTATCCAGGAGGATGGAGACATGGGGACAGCAGATGCACTCAGACACATCCAGGAGAAGATCAAGGTAATTGGAAAAAAAATCATGAACTTGTCTTTACGTAAGAAAAGAGTAGATTTTCACAAAGGCTGAAGTAATCCAGTTTTTTTTAAATTATTGTTATCAGCCCAGAATGAAACAATGAGAAAAAATGTTTCCAAATAAAAGCTGCACTAAATTCACTAAAAAATACTCATATCCAGTGTTCTGAAATGCGATTCATGCTTTCTGGAGTGATGACTGTGCTGAAAAACTTATTTAGATTAGAGGTGGAGTAAAAAAATTGACAAAAAATTAGAGGGAGGGTGGTTGGTGTTGTGTGACCGCTGAGCTTTGCCTCTTCCTTCCCTGGATGGTCAAGGCTGCTGAATTGCCTCATTTCACCATTTTTAAACACCCACAAATTTGCAGTGGCAAACACATCAACACATGCTGCAATGATAGCCATGACCCCCAACCCTGATTTTCCAGACCTCTTCTGTATCCTGCCTGCTGATCCTTCCATCCAGCTCTGTCTAAACACATGAGATCATGGTTAAGACTCAAACTCCCTGTGCTGCCAGTTTACCCACTGCACCATTTATTCTATTCCTGCACATCTGTGCAACATTTGTGTTTGAGTATGTTGGGGTGGAAGTCCTCCCTCTGCATATGCCCTCTGAACTGTCCCCCCCCGGGACCATGAAGAAATGTTTGCGTTAAGTTTGCAGTATTTAGGACTGTTAGTGCATTCCTAATTTTTTTAATGCTTGATTATGAGTCATTTGCAGGACTAGAACTATTCATTTTCTCGGTCACATGTATGCTAGAAAAACCTCATTAAAAAAAGAAAAACCTTTCTATCGCTGTTTTAAAATTTTTTTGTGTACATGACAAGACAAAAATGACTAAGAATGATGTAGAAACCATTTGCTACACGGTCAATGTCACCAAAAGGTGGGCAAAAAGGAGGACTTCTTAAGGTGTTTTCCAATTTTGAAGAAGCTAACCGCAGTTATTTGAAATGTTTTCTGCTACTTTTCTTCAGTGAGATACCATTTCTTTCTTAGTTATCTGTTTTGATATATATTTTTTCTTACAAAACTATGCGATACCAGTATAATCTCTATTTAATGCAATGAATCACAAATAAGGGGAACTGATAACATAAGGGTCTTTTGCTCTAGACCAGCCTGTGATAGTAACCATCTAGTAGTAGTTGTGAAGGTCCATTTGTTTACAGTCCTTGGGTTTAGCTTCAGTCTCAGGTTCACAACCCGTGGTGGGATGTTGAATTAAATAGTTGTGAAGGTTTACAGTACCATTGCAATATTTTATTATAGCCTCACAGAGCTTGATCACAACATGTCTTCTTTTATCTAAATCCATAATGTGTCCAAACATGCTGTCGCTGCTTTCAGTGATATAGGCGCTGGTGTTTTGCCATCACTTGCTGCTGTCACCCTTTTTTTGATTGAGCAAAAATTGTTTTGTCAACATGGCTTACTGTAGAACACAAACCACATTATGGTTGCACCCAAAGTATCCCATAGGAGTGGGACTTCATTACAAGAGAAAAAAAAATATGACACTAGGATTGTCTTTTGGAACATTTTGAAATGTTCCCTTGGTTTTCCCAATAATTAGACGCTTGATTCATGTGTGGTAAAGACTTGTTAATGACACAGAGTTACACCACATCCCAAGTCAAAATAGTGGTGAATGAAATCTACAGTAATCAGCTATGGCAGAAGAAGGTTCAAATTCAACATAAGACGACACACTTCAGTCGGTCTTTTTGAACAGGAAGGCACACTGAAGGATGTCCTTTTCTCCCTCTGATCACCTGATCAGATACAAGAGATCATCGAGTAAGAAATCTGTTTTTCCAGTTAAAAGAGAATAATAGATTTCATCTGGTTTTTATCTGACACACAAATGTCAGAGAGATAAATCGGCACAATCTAGCCATTGTGTATGTGTTGGAAACACTGAATTTTTTCATGAATCAAAGTCTAAAATGTATCATACATTTCTTGAGTACATCCACTCCCACAAGTCTAGGTTCAAAGTTTCCCTCCAAAAGTGCATTGAACTCATACCACATCAAAGAGACATCATAAAGACATAAGTATCCTGCCACTGCAGTTTTTTCTGTACTGTCAAATTTGGCGGCTTTGCTTTGAAAATACTTTATCAGAGACTTCAAATGCAGCATTTGTTGTGACAAGTGAGTTAAATGTTTTTTTTTCCTCTGGCATCTGAATGAGTCTGAGCAGATTCTTATTATTTTCTGTCCCTGAGAGATTTTTTTATAGATTCATAGTAAAACCACACACACCATCACACACACATATAGGCACTTAAACAGGACTAGCTCCAGCATGCTCCCATTGAGAATAGTCGGGTCCCTAATCCTTTGAGCAGCCAGCTAGATTAGAGGCATTGAGTTACACACACTCACCCACTGGAGGGTGATGAGTGAAAAACTGTAACTCTGGCCTGCCAAGTCCCAACACAGAGATCACTCAAACTGTCAAACTGATGCATGAGTACAGTATGGACACACACACTCACTCATCTCTTTACACAAACACACTCCCATGAGGGGATTTGGTGTAACCTATCAAACAAAATACTTACAGGAATCCCTGTACACTCTAGGTCATTCCTCCTGATCACTGAAAAGAGAGATTACAAGCAGCATATTTTATTTTGTTCCCTCTGCAAACATGTGAAGTCACACAAAAGCGGAGGGATAAGAGTGATTGTTGCAGAGCTCTTTCACAAGGAGCCAAACAAGTGAAAGGAGTACTTAACATGCACTTTCTGCTTTGTATGTTTAAAGCCTCTTTGACGTTTTTGTTAACATTCAGGCTTCATCACCTGAGTGTATGCAGGCTAAAAGAAATGTATATACATTGGAGTTGCTGATTCACTAGGTTTACCTTTTGTCTACATTTGTTAGTCTGCTTGTAAGACTTTGGATAAAAGGTGAGGAGAGAGAAGAGGGAGAGGTGAAGCTTCAGATTTTCCTCCCACCTTTTTTCACATCTACCCCATTTTCCTTCTTAAAGTGATGCGCCACAATTTTGACATTAACATCCTTTATAAAATTCATAGTTTGCGTTGAAAGAGGCTGCGAGCTAAGAACAAACAAATAATTTATGTTTACCATTCTCTTTGTGATTAAAAAGTTTGCGGAATCTGCAACTAAGCACTAGTTGTGTCGTAAAGTGGGGCTACCAATAGCAAAGCTACCATCCTTGCAGGTTAACAAAGCCTGTGCTGGTTACACATTTCTCTAGTTAAGTGGTCATATGCCAGCTGAACCTCAGCTCACTAACATATTTAAACCATACTGTACTATAAGATGCTATCTGTGCTTATTTAAATTCAGGTGTTGAGGCTGTAGTGCTCTGGCTATCAACAAGAGCTGAGGCTTAGACAACATATGAATGGCATTTCAGGTCTCCAAAAGTACTTTAATATTAGTTCTCTAACTTATTTTTCTGCTACTGACTAGCAAGGGAACTTTTAGTTTGCTACATGTGCACATCCATAAATAAGTGACATATGATCACTACATTTTTGGGATCCTGTTAGCAGTTTTGCATTGAATTTGTTGTGGATTTTCTTTTATTTAAGCTTCGTTCAGCCAGGTTAGTGATTGCTTTCAAATGACTGAGTTAAAACCTGAATTATTTCTTTGTATGTTGCAGATAGGTTGTTGATTATTGCGGGTTGGTTGATTCATGTTCAGATTAAGCAACAAACAATTTGTGTTTTTTTTTCTAAAAATGCCTCTTGGAAGTTAATATATGTTATCTTAAAACGGATGACTCTGGATTATGGAGAACACTTTGGACTTAAATGTTCCAGGTATAACAGAAAGAGACAAAAAAAACACTTTCATCTTTTATCCAGCACAAAAAAAGGGCACAATCACCATTTAGTCTGTTACTGTTTGGGTGGATGTCGCCCACTACTGTCTGGGACATGTGTGCATTTGTGTGTTTCAGTGTGTGTGGTCCTGACCTGTCCAGAGAGTCTGGCTGTTGAAAGGCTAAAGTGTCTCTGTCTCTCCAGATGACTCCACTCTGCTGTCGCCTGTGTGTGTGTGAGTGTGTGAGTGTGTCTGTGTGTGTGTGTGTGTGTATGTGATGGAGGAAAGAGTTGAAAGGTCTCAGAGTCTCAGTGTCAGTAGATCTTCTGCAGACAACCCCAGCTCTGTCTTGGCAGCTTCCTGTCGCCAGGTCCACATCAGGTTATGTTAGGAGTTACCTCTAGGTCAACTATATGACCCTTGACCCCCCCCTCACCACAAACATAGACACAAACTGAACATTACTGAGTTATAATACTTAGCCAGAGTTCTCATTGATTACAAAATGATGTACATTTCCTCTATCCTTGACAATCGCCAGTAGATTCATTAAATTAACTGTAAGTCTACACGAATTGGACCTTGGACCTTTAGCAGGATTTGGAATTTAATATTGATGCGTCGAAAGCTAAACTTAATTTCTTTTTTGATAAATCTTGCCTGTTAGCATCTCTTTTGTGTCAGTCTGCATAACATTCTTTCATCCAGCTTCACATTTCAATGCTTACAACCTTTTTTTTTTCTTATTTGCACTCTTGCCTTTTCTCTTTCCCATCTTCCATCCCTGCAGTAGACACAGTAAAGATGTCGCTGTCATGAAGGCGGCTGGTGCTAATGGTGGGATTAGTTCTCATGCTGACAGCCTTCATCACTGGACAGACAGATGGATACCGCACACAAGCAGACACACAAATGTGGGCCAAAGCACATGCGCGCACACACGCACATGCAGACATGTAACATTGCTGATGTATGTTTTGTACTCCCTGTTGTGAAAGTTGAAGTAAGTGATACTTTTATGGAATTCGTAAGCTGTGAAATAGTATATGGTTGAAAACCTATTAGGTTTACATATTTTTTCATAGCTCGGATACTGAGGATTGTCAGCATCTTCGTCCAGTAATAATCGCTGGGTAATAAACTCTAAAAGAATATTTTTCAACTCTTACTAACACATAACAAAACCCCTTTTTGAATTTTTGGGGGTTTTTGTTTTACCGCAATGAAATAGTTTTGATCAAAAAGAGGTTAAATTTAATTTTAAAAATTCGTTAATCAGTTTATTAAAAATGCAGAAGATGTTTTTTCTATTTTTCACATTTCTTTGGCCAAGCAAGGGTAACAGAAGTATCAGTGACGGCTCATTTATTGTACCGCAAGATGCGTACATATATTTTATATAATTTCTGTATCTTACATTTGTTTTTTGTTTGTTTTTATCTTTTTTTGGATTGGCCTGTTCATGCATTCCCATGGTAGGGGGTAGCCAGTCTTTAATTAGTTGGATATTTGTGTCATTCCTTATTATCACTAATACATGTAGCATCTCTCTACCTGTAGCCTCACTTATTCTGCTGGAGAATAATATGAAACAGAGACATTGTTTGAGAAAACCAATAAAACATAAAGATGATTCAGAACTTACTGTCATCAGTTTTTAAGCCACTTTAAAGCAGAGTTTGATGTATACACAATACTTAGCTTGGGAGAGTGTAATTCCTTTATTCTCTGCTCTTTATGTTCCCTTGCGAGGCAGTTTCTGTTGTTAATATTGATAAATAACATAATCCAAGCTCTCATGTCCTGAGGTGTTTATGTGGAGCATTGCCGCCACTTTTATTTATGTATAGTCTGTGTGTATGACTGTCGTGAGTGAGCAGACCTCACTGTATAAACATCATGAGCAGGCTGTTTCGTGCATTTCTGTTTTTGTAGACTTTCATGTGTGTGTGTGTGTGTGTGTGTGTGTGTGTGTGTGTCTGTCTGTCTGTCTGTCTGTCTGTCTGTGTCTTTGTCTGTCTATTTGTGTCTATTTGTGTAGTGGTGAGATTGGAAATGTTTGAAAAAATCACAACAGGTGGGCAGATTTTGTTCCAAAGTTGAAAACGAACCAGAAACCTCTGTTTGAAAAGCCTGAAATCTCTCTCTTCCCACTCAGCAGATCCACTTTACTGAGGCCATTGTTAGTCACAATCAGACAGTGACAATAAAATGCTTTTGTCAGAGTCACTTTAAGTCATTTTCTGTCTCCAAATTCCTCTCAGACGGACATCCTGGTGGTCAGTTGTGACCTGATAACAGATGTGGCTCTTCACGAGGTGGTTGATCTCTTCAGAGCCCACAATGCAACCTTGGCCATGCTGATGAGCAAAGCGCATGAATTCACAGAGACTGTTCCAGGACAGAAAGGCAAGAAAAAAACAGGTAAGATTAATTACTTGTTTTTTCATTGAAATAATCCATTTTGAGGATGCTTTTTATGTTCTTAGTTTTGTCATTTCAAAGAAAGAAGAGTTTTAAACAAAGAAAATACAGAAAATTCAAACCTTTTTTTTTTTTTTTTTTTTACTGTAACTTTGCTTTTTTATCTTTTTTTCAGCTGAGCAGAGAGACTTTGTGGGAGTGGATCAGTCAGGAAAGAGGCTGCTGTTCATGGCCAATGAGGCAGATTTGGAGGACGGGCTCTCGATTAGGAAGTCTATAATGAGAAAGTAAGTCTTTTGTGTCTTTTTGCTGCAACTGCAGCAAAACTGTGTATCTATATTGGTTGACTTGGCCACATTTTGAAGTATCTGCCCTAAAGATATCTCTAAACATGCTCATGCAGTGAAGGTATATGGAATCATAAACAGTGCCTTCACACTGTTGAACAGTCAACACACCTTTTATACTGGGATATGAAGTCTTAAGTCAAAAGAATGAATGAAGTCATTTGCAGCTGGGTGTGGAGAACCTTAGTCACACTTTGTGGTTTCTTTCATTAACAGATTTTGCTGGGACAAAAATATGTTTGCAGGTAGGTGAAGTAACCCTTTTAAGGGGCTGTGAGGACTACCTGGAAAGGCCAGTGTTTTTCCGGGATCAAGACTGTTTCCCATGAGTACTTGCACCTACTTTTGTTAGGACCTGACTCCGACTGAGGCGTGCATTCATTTTGAAGCAAATGATTGGAGATCAGACTTTCTCTCTAACTCTAACAACTTTTAACTTGATACAAAGTGATGAGGGAATGCATTTATTTGTCACGTTGCACTAGTGTTTAAGCCGTGACACCAAGCAGAATTTTTTAACTCAGTTTGTTGTGTAGTTCAGTAGCAGGCTGAATTGAGTGCTACTTACAGCCTGGTGCTCTGAGACATATCCATAGCGTGTAAAATTAGTAAACTCTGGTTATGTATTATTATTGCTCATCTACCAATTCCAACCTTATCAAGTAGAGCCAACATAACCTCACTTTTCATTTTATGTACAGACTCTCAGGTATGAACAGACCACTGCAGGAAAACTGCTGCATGTGGGTTGAAATGAATATTATCACAAACAGCTCAACCATTGTTCTAGCCTTTAGCCTGTGCTCTTTCACTGTCCTGTTTAGCTTTCTTCTGTTCTTCTGTCCTTTTTCTTTTTAACTGTTAAAATGAACTGTAAATCCTTTTTAACTGAGAAAAACACAGATCTCTATTCTATCTGCTAAACCTTTCCAGCTAGTGTGGTGTTGTGAGGACTTCAACGTGCCATAAAGCAATCTAACCCGGTTCAACTTGATTATGAAGCTGAGAAAAGGCATCAAGACATGGTCTATTGTGGGGCTGATAATCTCATTTGATGTTGTGGATTATGATAAGGCATATATCTAAAAGTAAGACTTTTTCAAGACCACTGAAAAAGTCCTCATGATCTCTTTAATAATGTGTGTAGTAGCTGTACATTGAGCTGCTGTGTCTACATATATTATTTATTGTTCTATGTAAGCAAAAGTGTTCTCTGACCCTTTTTATGATCATACTGTTTGATGTTCATGCCAAATATCAGCACCAGTGAAAACATCCATCACCTTACAGTGAAATACTCAGATCTAATGAACATGAATCACTGAAGCTGCACTCCCTTTGCTGTATGTGCAGCTTTGTGGTTGTCAGTGCGTGGCTTTGACCAGTTCGAAAAAAATCAGTACATCTGCACTTTGCAGTGAGGTTAGGAACATAGATTTTTGGTTTCTTATCAAACACTGTGCTTTTTAGTCTGCAGGATCTGTTGTGGGTGTCTGGCATTTTTGTTACAGGAAGAGCACTCTAGATAGGTTTTCATTTCTTCGTCCTAAATGCATGTATATGTGAGAGCGGGTGTTTTGGGAGCTCGTAAATACTTCATGGAGCCAAAGCCACTGTAAATTCTGGCCAATAAGAGGGGGGCCTGAGCAGCTGCTCACATGCTTCCCTGCACAGGGAAATCTTCAGCCACACACACACACACTCATGGATCCAAATGCAGACGCACATTCTGTCTCTTTAACACTTGAACATAGAAATGTGTATATGAACACAAACACAAACAGAAACTTGTCTTTAAGGTGGAGGCTTGTGGAGTGAAAGCACTCACACATTGTCACACAGTGTCATGGAAACATGAGTTTACAGCTTATCAGTTGTGACTTGCATTCAAACATTTAAGACAATAATTCATCATCAATCATTTATGAACACTCAAGCTCGACCAGGTGCATCATGGCACTTACTCTTAATCCTGTTTATTTTTTGCGATACAAAAACTAGAAATGACTTATTTTGACCAAGCTGTTATTATCTCGACCTTTGAAATGTAGTGCTCTTTTCATCCATTAAGCCATCTTTCCCTAGCTGTCTTTTTCAAGCCACTCATCTACTATTTCATCCGTCTTCTCACTTCATCACTTTTTGGTTTGGTCTTTCATTCCCACTTATCAAGGGTGTTTGCTGCACGTGAGATTTTTCTTTACCTGTTAAGGGCTTGAATAGTGTGAATGGACTCCAGCTGAGCTTCCTCATGTACATTTCTGCTCTACCTCAGATTCCCTTGCAGTTCGTAGTTGTTGTGGTTTTGACTTAGGGCAGAGCAGAGAGAAGCACATCAAACACAAAGAAAATTATCTCAAGCTGGGAATACATAAAATGTGACACCATCATGGGTGTTTGTAGGAGGTTGTACATGTTCAACTTTTCTTCTTTTTTTGGCATTTATGATTTCAAATAATCAGAATAGATTCTTTCTTTTTTGTTTTGTCACTCTACTGGTTTATGGACACTCTCTGCTTATTTAATCCCTATGTGGATTAATGTCCGCTGCAACACTATATCTCTGGCCCATGGGAGGACTGGAATAGATGTCATAGTTTCTCAGACTGAAGTAAAACTTCCAAGAAAGAGGGCTCAAACTCTGTGATTACACATTCTGCATGTCCTGGAGTCTTATGAACAAAAAATAACTCTCATGCCGAGCAGAAAGAGAGCAGAATAACATTAACTGCACATTTAAGGGACACATAGTGAGCCACAGAGTTAATGATCTTGTTGTTCTCTGCATGCTTTTCACTTAACTTCATGAGCACCATCAGTATAATATGTGCACCAAATGGAAACCACTGACACCAGATGAGTTTGATGAAAGTATACTTGATGCGAATCAAGTTGTTTGCTTTCTTTTCAGAATTTTTTGTGCCTGATCCTTGACATTTTCAGAAATTTCAAAACCTTTGACTGATTTGGCAGATTAAAAACTAGTGCTTGCATATTTTTGAGTTTGGTCTTATATATTTGAGAATTTTCAGGAATTAAAAAGACAAAATGAAGAACTTCATAAACAAGTGATTTGATCCTTTTTTATGATTCTGTTTCTTTCCTTTTCTGCTTTTTGCAAGTAAACAAAAGGGATTGTAACTGTGCACTAAATTTATTATTATCTTTCAAGAAAAATTATAAACATGGCTTAAAAGCTGGCCACGGCCTCTTATTTTGTGAGAAAATGTGTTCAGTCTTTTAATACACTGCTTCCTGTAATTTTTAGATGAACAAGATTTCTGGTAAAATGTGTTCATTACCTCACATAAGGAGTTTGCTGTTTTGTAGGTCCTCAAAAAGGACCTTAATACATCACCAGTGCCTTGTGCACTCATAACCTGGGTTCAAATATGTGAGTCAGCTCAATTAAGAAAGCATCTATTGGACTCAGTTGGTATTAGAGTTTTCACACACATGTATCTGTTGGTGCCAGTAGTGAAATGCCCTAAATGAATTTTAAGCCCTTCAGGCCTGTTGGCTCTGTAGTGGAAACCTGACTAATGAGGGTATTAACAGTCAATCTTCTGCCTCTGAGTCATCCTCTGCTGTGGGGTTTAGTTGTAACTAAATAAGACATTATGGTGTGCATGTGTGTGTGTTTGTGTGTGTGTGTGTTGAGAGAGAGAGATGTGACTCCTCTCTCCCACTGAGGACTTTAGCGGTACTTTAGTATTCAATCGTTAATCCTTGGGTTGAGTCATCCTTGCCTGCAGAGGCACTAAATTCCGGCTCCATTTTGCATCAAGCTCTACAGCATCAAGGAATCACACTGTGCTGTTATGAAAAGTAAGACATTTACATGAGATTTGGGGAAGATTTTTGCAACTAGCATAAACTAATAATCTAACAGGTGACCTGGTGTTGCTCGCCGGATATTGAAAATGAGTAACCCTTCAAGCAGAGGGGAAAAGTTGAATCTTTTAAAAGTTGTGAGCTCTCTTCTAGTATTATTAAGAAGCAGAAAAGGTTTTTCCAGGCATTGTCATTTGTTTATACAATGAACTCTCATTTCTTTACTGCATGTTAGACTAAAAACTTTAGTTTTGATAGTCACCAGAAGGGAACTGGAAGTTGGCATGTTGAAACACAAACGGATGCATCGGTTGACACAGGCATTTTTTTTTCACAAAATCAGGGTATGGATTAGCTAATCTGTAAAGACAGATAGTAATAATGATTTATTCAAAAATAAGTCGGCAGGTTGATGACATGATGGGCAGAGTCTCTCTGCTTCTAGCCCTTTACATGGACTGAAAACTGTGATTACCCCTACAGATGTGGCTGTTCGGTAGATTGGGTGGGGCATGCATCTCAGATGTTACTGCAGCTGCTGGTCATGCAGTAATGTTTATTTAATAGTGGGATGGTCTACATTGTGATCCAGATTATTATTAATTGATTGTGTAACCCTCGTATCGGTGAAATGTGTTTATATCATGAACAGCTGTTGTCAATACTGTGAGATTGAGGTTTTCTTCTACTACAAAGTATTATTTGCACTGTAAGACAAGCCTGAATCCTTGAAGCCAAGTACAGTTTCCATGCCTGATCAAATGCTGTCTAAATAGTTCAAGAGCACCTGTTTCTATCTCTCTTTCCCTCTTTTTGTCTCTCCCACCTCTTCATTCTCGCCCACCCACAGGTGCCAAAAAGTGATGTCACATGCTGGGTGTTCTCAGAAATTCCACATTAAGCCCACGACACACACACAGGCACACACCTGGGAAATGTTTTATGAATAAATACATTTGACAAACTCCCACAGAGCGTGTCTGTGTGCACATGCACATGTGTTTTTATGCTTTTGAATAAAATACCTTTAAACAGACGGGCGGACACACACAGTTTGATTTATGGCTTTCAGCATCTGGTTGTAAAATATGTGTGACCAAGTTATCCTCCTGAGTCACTCTGGTTGTACTGCTGCCTGGTGAGGAGAGAAAGAGGAGAGTAAATATAGGAGAAGGGACTGTGCTGAAAAATTAGAGAACGGAATGATAAGGTATCCAGGTATCCTCTGGCATTTTTACTTGTAATTGAGTTATTTGCCGTTTACAATTTTATGTATTAAATTTATTGCCAATTTTCATACACATTAAAATTTTATTGTCAAAAATGTTTTTTTTGCCTTTGGAAAATCCTCCACACATTTATTGTGAAATGTTGCCGTATTGAAAATAAGATGTTCCGGAACCACAGAGTCTTTTTTTTCCCCAAGGAAAGGTTTTTTTCTTTAATTTTTTGGCAAATTTTTACAAAGTTCAGCTTTCAGTTCACATGTAAAGACAGAAGACCCTTTTAGGAACAATGTACCCTGCAGGTTTTATGATGAAATGAGTGAATGGGCTGAGGAAGAGGAGGATAGGTAGTTGGGCATGATGAAGGCAAGAGGGAGGATAAGATGGTTTTCTTTGGCTCTCGCTTCGTAAATGTCACATGTTCAAACTCAAGCCACCATGTAAGTTAATGTGTGAATGAGTGAATGCATGGGTTCACTGTGTGTGTGTGTGTGTGTGTGTGTGTGTCACACATGTGGCCTCACATCTCTTCAACATAAACCTGTCTCATGGCGGCAGGTGGGGCAACATCTACGGTGGCTGACAGAGGACAATAGACAGATGTTGCTAGTTTTGAGCCTCTAGGTCGGTGTATGGCTGTGCCTGGTTTCCATCAAGCGCCCCTGTCCTGTTAGCAAAGCGGGACAAAATTAAAAGGTTTGATCAAATGAGAGGCAAATGTGGAATATAAAAACAGCAGGTGATGAAAGACTTTATAAGGAAGTTGTTCTCTAATTAAGGGTAGCATCCCAAAAGAATATAAATAAAACTTGTTCACTGCGTGTGTGTTTTTCCCTTTTCTCTGCAGACATCCCCGGATGCACATCAAAACAGGGCTTGTGGATGCTCACCTCTACTGTCTGAAAAAAGCTGTGGTGGACTTCCTCACTGAGAACAAGTTAGTTTTGTACTTAAATCAATCTGTGAATCTGAGACTGTATCCATACTGGAGGAAAAAAGTTTTCAACTTCAATCTGTGTATTGTTCAGTGTAATTTCAGCTCCCTGTTTCTATCTGCACCATAGGTATACAGTTCAGGCATACACTTGGACATAAACCAACACTCTCTGTTCGCTGCTTAATCTGCAGCAAGTGTTAAACGTGGCTACATGGTGTGTAAGGCTTTGAAAGGTCCTGTTAGCCGGGTATTCTAGTGAGGTGTTAATTTGTTTTACTATGTGCCACTGAGGCAGGCTGTTAGGCCCTTAGCCTCTGAAGTATAGCAGTGTCACAGGGAAACTATTGTAGCCAAAGCAGCAATGCATGTATAGTTGGTGTGGGATACGTCAAAGGATTGTAGGATTTAGAATTAAAATAAAGTATATTTCCATTAAATTCAGTGCTAGTGAATGCATGATGGCATTAGGAGACAGTGAAATGGTAGTGACATGAATTAGTTCAACCAATTCAACTTTCATCACAAAGAGGTTAAGGAAAAATATTTAATCTGGAAACTTGCAATGTGAAATACCTGTACACTTTTGGTGGTTTCCAAAGAAGATGTTGAAGCTCCTGATGCTGTCTTGCCTTTACTTCTACTTATGCACCTTGAGTCAGGAGTTCAACAGCACTGAAAGCATGACTTAGAATACTCTTTTGGGCCAGTAATGGGGAGCTGAATAATGTGTGCAGACATAAAAGTATCATGTTCCATAACTGACCGTTTCTGTTTTGTCATTATGGCATGAATAGGCACATTTCTACCACGCACATACACATACATACAATAGCAGAAAATTAGTTGCTTGCAACTGCGACAAAAGCTTGAAGTAGAGAAGCTCTGCCCTACATTAAAAACTTGATTGTCCCACCCACCCTCTTGCCATGAGTGCCCCTGACCTGTTGCATCCACACATTCACTCATCCCAACTTCCTGTGAATTTTTATTAGGAGGAAAAAGGCCAGTTAAAGTCAGAGCAGTGCATGTGTGAAAGGAGCTTTAGAGGCAGCATGACTGCCAGGAAAAAGAAAAGGGAGTTCCTTTTGGTCCTGAAATCAATCGAGCTGCCTGTCAACACAGAAAACATCATATGGATCTCTCACATTCTCTGCCCCTGGGCAAAAATTACATATTGGAAAATCTAAGCCAGACATCAAAACCTGAAAGAGTAAATGCCTGCTTACATGCAGCATTTTCATTTGCTAATAGTAAAGGACAGCATCAAAGCAGAAACTTTGAAAGGGCTCTCTCTGTATTCCACTTTGCACTACCAGTGCAATTTATTCACTAGCTTTAAAGGTTAATGTGCAGTGATTAATTTCATTTAGAGAAAACAGACTTTTTGGAGATGGGAATAATATTCATAACTGTGTCTTAAAGTAGCGTATAATCACTTTAATAAAAAGGAGGACAGAAGTGCTTTCCATGGAGGCTGCTACCTTGATATCTCACAAGATGTAAAATTCCACAATTTTAAATGATGTCCTCACCAACAAGTGTCAGTTGACACATAAATAACTCCAAAGCCAAGCCAACAAAGACTGATACCTCATCTTTTCCTTCTTGCAGAATTAAGGCCAGTATTAAACTCCAGAAAAGTAATTCACCACAGAGACGTCGAGATAAATCTCTCATCATTACATCATTTATGCCTACTTCTGCCACCATATATCATCCCTCTTGTTAGATGACTCACTTCTGTCTTGGGCCCTTTCAGTTGGATTTACTTTCATCAGCTTCTCTCTCTCTCTCTCTCTCTCTCCAAACTCTCTCTCTCTCTCCAAACTCTCTCTCTCTCCAAACTCTCTCACTCAAGGAGAAATATGGACAGTGTAACTGTTGTTTTTCTGTTGTCATTCACATGGAAATTCTAATCTCCCTTTAAAAGAAAGTAAGAGCGGGTGAGTGAAGGGGTGGGGGTGTATGTGTTTGTGGAGAGGAACACCGAGCACAGCACTGGGTTGTGCAGAGAGGAACAAGTGGAAATTAAGATGGGAAGTTACCTTACTGGCTGACTGAGAGACTTCAGAGTAGTATTCAGCTTCTACTTCTTTTGTTTTAAACATCAGGAGGACCTGATAGTGCTGATAGGCATTTCTGATTTTTATGAGATAAAACGTTACTGAATACTTGATAAATAGCTGATACAGATATACAGCTGCTGTTGGCTTGGCCTGGATTAAAGCTCAACTTTGAGCAATGTAATGATTTTTTTTTTTTTAATTTGTTCAAACACATGACTCCTTAAACTATAGCATCACAAGTGAACTGATCTCCTGTGCACTGAAACCAGACATACGGTTGCTAAATTATTAAGTCAAAAAGTTGAAGTCAGACTAGTCTTGTTGAATGTGTCAAACATTACAGAAATCAGCTTCCTTGTAAACTGAAAAAGAAATTTGGCTATAAGTCAGAAACTACACATTGTGATTTAGAAGTAAAGACTTATTTAAAGGAAGCAAATTTAACTACAATCATGAGTAATCTTCTTTCTCCTTGATACCAGGTCCATCTCATCAATCCGTGGTGAGCTGGTACCATATTTAGTGCGGAAGCAGTTTTCCAAATCAACCACAAGTCAAAAAATCAAAGACGATGCAGAAGAACAGAGCCAGAAGATGAATGACAACTCCACAAACCATGGTCAGCATTTGTACACATCACATGTGTTTTATGCAATAATTTAACAAAAACATTGAATGTGAAGAAAGGTGGCTTGTAAAACAGAAATTCCCCCGTAATGCTTATATATCATCATTGAGCACCTGATCATCCTATTTCCAGAGCTCCTCATTTCATCCCGAGACGAGCCTCTCCTCCAGCTGGCCCAGGAGCGCTCGTGTTGGAACGACCACCGTGGTGACATGAGCGAGGCGTACCATGGAGGAAAGCTGCGCTGCTATGTTCACATCATGGACCAGGGTCTCTGTTACCGCGTCAACACTTTAGCTGCTTATATAGATGCAAACCGTCTGGTGGGTCAAACATTCACCTGCTGCTTTAAGGCTTTTGTAAAACGTACATTTCAAGATTCCTGATTCCTGTCTTTCCTTTATGTTTGTAAGTACATTGGCAGGAATTTGATTCATGCTTATAAAGACATGCAACTTATTTACAAACTTGAGAGATAAGTTTATTATTGACCAACTATCTGATTATGTTCAAATACAGCAAGAGTTTTGTGGTTCCAGTGTCTTATATATAATATTTTATTTATCATTATTCTTGACTATATGACACTCTTGAGCCTCTTTGAGATATGCAAGAGAAAAATTCTCCAAAAATTATGAGGGGCACTCTTGCTGAGATATTTTTTATAGTTGCTCTCTTACATATTTGAAGTCTTCCCTGTCTGACAGATAGAGTTGTGACTGGGAGGGTGGTAATGTGTAATGTTCTCAACATAATGCCAGAAAAGCAACAGACACCTGATTAATAAACTCAGTTATTTTTCAAATGCCACACAGAACATCATATATTATGTAGTGAGACATTGAACCAGTAGAATGCAACCATTTTTCGATTTTATAATTATTGCACCCTGTATTTACTCCAGAAAAGCATTCACGTTTTTAATCTTCTCTCATTATTCAAATGACTTTTCTTATATCTCTTCTTTTCTATGTATTTTTTATTCTACAAGGCCCCAAAGTTGTTTGAGGAACCAGCAGTCCATCCAACGGCCGTCATTTCTGAGAGATGTCAGGTAAAAATACTGTGACAGGCTCAGGGTCCCATGTAAATGTACTCATGTTTCTGTTATTATACCTTTTCAGAAGCAGTTTCGCTAAACATCATTTCAGACACAGCTCACACCCAGAGTCGAGCTCACACTCATCCATCCTTTAAGTGGCACATCTGTTTCTCAGCAATGTCTGTGTTTGTGTGCTTGCTCTACCTTCAGATGGGATCAGACAGCATCATTGGGGGGATGTGTCGGGTGGCTGATAAGACTTCCATAAAGAGAGCCACCATTGGAAACTCCACCACCATCGGAGAGAAGGTGAAAGTTGCCAACTCCATCATCATGCACGGAGTTGTCATCGAGGAGGGGTGAGAGCATTCACACACACATGCACACACTTGTTGATTATATTTGCTTTGAAGTGCTTTTTCCAAAACATAAATTACACCTATGAAAGACTTTTACCTCACAGGCATGTTGAAGGATTAAAGTTGTGATGCCCGTGTGGTTCATGGTTTTTGTTTTCAGTGCAAACTGGCAGGGCTGAGGAATTTGATAAAGATTACAAGGAAAACCATGAACTGTATCTTATATCTACATCCGTTTTTCATTTTTTCTGAGTCTGCTGACACATCTTCCCTCAAAATAATTGGTGTGTGTTGTTAGTCATTCATTGTTCATCTTGTCATTTTATCTTTGGTGCTCCCACGTCCAAACAGTTATGTGTGTGAGTGCGTGTGTGTGTGTGTGTGTGTGTGTTTAGCAGATGATTGTAGATGTGTGTGTTCGTTGATGGGAGGTGTCACAGGTTTTGTTTCCTGGGCTCTGTGGGGTCAAACAGGGAGCGCCATATGAACAATGCATCTATTAGTGTGCAACCAGCCAGTGATCAGCTCCAAACAAACAAAGCTACTGAACTGAAACACACAACATCCATATATTTCATTTTGTGGCTAATTTACTCGCCTATACCGAAGCTCACACTGGTTATGGGATGTAACCCACTGAATACTAAGGAGGGGAAAAAAAGAAAACACTTATTTTTAAATGATTAACATTTACAAATCATTTGTCAAATCCAAATACTGAAACAACTGGCAAATTGTCAGATTTTCAAGTATCCGATGGTACCTGAATGTATCCTGAGTGATATAAGCATTTATTTCTCATATTTGTAGCATCATTCAATCAAAATATGGAAATATTTTTACCCTCAGACTTTGGGTGTTTATGGCAGCTCAACTCATCAAATAGAAATGGGGGGCAGGTCTTGTCCATCTGTTGGAAAACATTTCCTCAAACCCCAGTTTGGGATATCTAGAGTCTTTTATTTCAGCGTTGGTAATAAAGTTCTGTGCATTAAAAGAAATATCCATATACTGTTGACTGGTTCAGATGCAGGTCAGTAAGGTACGAAGTAATTCTGAGTATTTTAATCTTTTGTAATCATTTTGAAATAGAGTGAAACTGGCATTCTGACTCTTCCTGGATGTAAATACAAACAGAAACTCTATAAGTAGTTTTTCCAGCTGAAATTTCAAAGCAAGAAATAATAAAGGAAAGGAACTCTACTGAGGTGCCAAAAAGAGGATTATGGCAGGTCTTAATGTCTCCTTGTCTTGCATCTGTTTTGATGCAACAACAAAAGATCCAACAGAGATGCAAAATGAACATCCTGATCGTCAAATGCTGTCAGTATTTTGAGTGTTCAAAACCGCTGCTTTGTAGCGACCGAGGAGAGTGCCTACAGCTAATGTAGGATTAACATGTTGACTGATCTGCTTGGTGTTGCAGCCAGAAACTCTGAAACAGACTCATCTCGGTCTCCAGTCTGTACTTTAATGCACTCATTCATTCACAGGCTCCTTTTCTTTTATCTCAATATCTTACTCCTCCCTCTCTTTTCTCTCCATCAAGACTTCGACGCCATCTCCCTCCTCGCTCTATGTCTCTCTCTATCTCTTCTCTCTTAAGCCTTTCAGGGACCCCAGCCAGCCAGCATGGGGACCCTCATCATGCCCATGTAGGTGCACGCACAAAGACATGAAAGAACGAGAGAGACTGCAGAAGGGAAGAAAGAAGCAAGGGGGAAAGCAGGCTAGCACGCAAGAAAGAAATTGCAATTCTTTCTTTTCTTTCTTTCTTTTTTCTTGAGGACATAAGAAGGAAAGAGAAAGAAGGAAAGAAAGAGCCAGTGTTAGGGGATTAGCAGACCCCGGCCATGTCGCAGAAACCCCTCGCATTTCTGCTTTCTTTGTTTGGAGCTGACCAGAACTTGTTGACAAAGCGCTGCGTGTTTGGGAAGGGGGATAGTAGGGGTCAACTTTACTGGGGGGGTTGGCACAGGAGGTGGGGGTTGAAGTGTGTTTGTGTGTTTGAGAGAGAGGGAGGGAGGATGGAGGTGGTGGTGGTGGTGGGGGGGTCATGGCAAGGAGGAGCCCTGGTGTTAGTAATTAGTGGTGTTTCAGCTCCAAGGCTTCTTTGGTGGTCTCATTCTCTCTCTCTCTCTCTCTCTCTCTCTCTCTCTCTCTCTCTCTCTCTCTCTCTTTCTCGCTCTTTCTCTCTCTAATGTTACAAAACTTTGAATCTTGTAATCTCCCATCACCAACTACCACCACCGCCACCTCCTAGGTAGTCACTTACACACTTGCATGCATGCACACACACTCCTACCTCCCTCTCCCTGCAGGCCTAACCACCTGAATAGAATGAGCCAACACAAACCTGTCTGTGTGTGAGGTGCTGAGGGCCAAGTGTGTGTGCGTCACTGCCCAGGCAAGACCAACATGTGTTCTCCACCCGGGCTCCCTCAGCCACTGAAACACACGCTGTCCTATCCACACACACACACACACACACTCTCTCTCTCTTCCACGGTCAGCCGACACAGCACACACTGTCTGTGTCAAGACTGTCTGTGTCTTCCGTCCAAGAATTTTATGGTGATGGTTTGGACGAATGTGAG